>SRPU01000124.1:0-31875 GCA_018360185.1 Claviceps lovelessii
TAGCTAACTATTAATTATATAAGAAAGAAAGAAATAATTATAAAAGCTACCTTTTTTTTTTATTTTTAGCCTTTTTTTTCTTTTTTTTTCTTTATTAATTACTTTTATTATAAGTATACCCCTAACCTTTTATTATAATAATACTACTATATTACTACTCTTTATTAACTATAAAGCTAATTAAAATACTATTTATAAATAAAATTATTACTTTAAGAATAAGTACTAACTTTAACTTAATATACTATTATTATTAATTTATAAAATAGCTAAGCTAGCTTAAGAACTAGCTTTATAAAGCTTACTTAATATAAGCTAAAAATATTAATAAATAATATTATTATACTAAAGATTAAAACTTCCCTAATACCTATATTATTACTATTTTTAATCTATATAAGTATTAGTAGTATATACTTTAAGTATATAAAAGCTAAAAAAACTTATTTAAAGGTAAGTATTTTATATATTATTTATATTAATAATAGATTAATAGCTAATTAGTACTATAGCTAAACTAAAATATTATTTTATACTAAAAACTAATAAATAGGTAATAAATATATAAAACCTTTATATCTTTAAAGAGTATATTAATATAAGTTTATAATAGTATTATTATAATACTATTATAGTATTAATATAATACTAACTTAGGGATAAGCTAAGAAGTATAATACTATTTAAAAAAAAATATAATAATTTATAAAGAAGGTAAGGGTAGCTACTATAGTAATAATATAGTTACTTAGTAATATTATAATAATTTTAGCCTTAACTTTAGTTAAAGGTAAAATATTACTATAAGCTTACTATATTATTAATATACTAAAAAAGTATAATAATATTTTATAAAAAATCTATAGACTTAGCCTAATTATAGTATAAAGCTATATTAAAAAGGGGAAAGAGAAAAAAATAGTAAAGAATAAAAAAAAGAAAGAGAGAGAGATTAATAAAAAGGCTAAGGAGAAGTAAGGCTAGGGCTAATATAAGTATACTATACTTATAATTTTTTATTATTATTTATTATTTATTATTTAATATAATTTATATATTAAACTATTCTATATTTATTATAATACTTTTATAGCTTTTTACTACTTTTACCTTTATACTATACTAGGTACCTTACCTTACTAAGTCTTTAATATTCTTAGTCTATTATTATTATAAAGTATATATAAGCCTAAATTAAGAAATATACTTAGTTAAAATAAGCTATTTTATAAATATAGTAGCTAGTTTATTCTTTTTTAAAGCCTCTTTAACCTTATATTAATTATATATTAGTAATATACCTATATTTATAAGGTAGAGGTAGTTAAAGTTTTTATAAAAAAGTAAAATATAATAGTAGTCTTTATAATTAGTTTAGTAGCTATATATTAATAAATTTACCTTAAAAATATAATAATTATAAAAAAAGGTATTAAGCTTAATTTATTTTATATATATTTAAATAAGTACTATAAATTTATACTTAGTAAGGCTAAAGTAAATATAAACTATTTTAATAATAAAGGTAAAGTTAGGGTTAAGCTTTATTACTATATATTTAATCTAAGTTTAGTATACTTATATAATAGTCCTTTCCCTATATTAATAGTTTTTTTACTTTAAAGTAAATACCTTAGCTAGGGATAGTTTAAGGAAATAATTATAAGGCTAATTTAGAAATAGTATATAATTTAAGTAGTTATTAGAATTTAGAAGTATTTATGCCTTTAGTATAATAATCTTTAATAGAGTTAGGCTACTATTATAGTATAGGTATTTTAAATCTAATTAGCTATACTATTAGCCTTAATTTAATAATAAAAGTAAAGTAAGTAGTAGTTAAAATAAAGGTTAATTAAAGCTACTACTAACTTAGTTTTAATAAGGGCTTATAGTATAGCCTTAAAGGCCTTAGTAACTATTTTTAAATACTTAGTTTACTTAAAAATAAATACCTTAGCTATCCCCCTTACCTTACTACTAATTACTATAGGGGTGTAGTGCAATCCTATACTATAAGCAATAATACTCCGGATCACTTACGTGTATAATAAGCGTGCGTCTTGTAGTGAGCAACCCCACGTTAATGCCGCCAGCGACGTGAGTGCGAGCCGCTGCCGCTATAAAGTATATAATTAAGGTTATATACTAAAATATATAAAAGAAAACCTATTTAATATACCTAGTGCTAGAATTTTAGCTTAATACTAATATAATAGTAATATAGAAACTAAGGACTTTAAATAGTAAACTTTTTAATTTTAGCCTTAACTACTTTTAGCTTATAACTTAAAGTAGCTAAACTATAATTTATATATACTACTAGTATAAACCTAAGGTATAAATAATATAAATAGGTAAAAATTAGTGCTTTATTATAATAATAAAGTATAATATTTACTTTATTTACTCCTTAACCTATAAACTTAACTAAACTTTACCTTTACTTAAATTTATATTAGCCCTACCCTTTAATTATAGTATACTTATTAGTAACTTTAATTAATATTACTTACTTTAAAATTATTATAATTAAACCTTAGTAAAATATAATATACTTTTTATATTAATAAAATAATAATAGCTTAAATTTATAATACTATAAAGTAAAGTAATATAAAAAATATAAAAAAAAAAGAAATAATACTATTAATTATATTTAAGCTACTTATAGTATAAATATTAACTTTTTAAAAAGCCTAAACCTTATTAGGTTTAATTATATACTATAGCTAATTTATATAGGCTTTAGCCCTAAGCTATATAATAACTATTCCCCCTAGTTTAAATAGTTATATATAAATAATAACCTTATTATTATAAAGGCTATAGTATAGTTTTAGCCTAATATTATAAAGCCTTAACTTTAATTATTAAAGAAAATTAACTACTTTATAAAATAATTAATAGCTAAACTTTAGTTTATTATAAATATAATAGTTTTAAAGGAACCTTTAGGTAGTTTTAAGCTAAACCTATAATAAAATTAATATACTAAAGAAATAACTTAAAATACTAAAAAAATATTATAATAATAAAGGGTATTTTATATTAAAAAGAATTAATAATATATAATTAATATAGTATAAATATAGAATTAAATTATTTATAATAAATAATATAGTATTTAGTATATAGTAGTTAAGGCTATAACTACTTAATATAAAAACCTTTAAAAGCTTAAATAATAAATATAGCTTTATAATAGCTTATTATTAAAATAATAGTAAATTCTTTTTTTTTATAAAGTAAAAATATAAATATTATAATTACTAAAATATATTAAAAGAAAGCTACTACCTTAGCTAAGTATTTCTTCCTTTTTTTTAAGCTTAATTTAATAATATACTAAATAATTTAAATAGCTATTTTAATATTATTATATTTTTAATTAAAAATTAATTTAATACTAATAAGATTTATAGTATTATAAAGAGCTTATTTAGCTAAAAAGTATTTAAACTTAATAAGCTTTTAATAAGTTATTTTAAAGTTTATAGTAAACTATTAATATAAACCCTTACTTACTTACTAAATATATATTACTATATTAGTTATTACCTAGCTTTATTTTAATAAGTAAAAGTTATTATTCTTTATAAACTAAATAAAACCTTAATAAAGTAATAAAGGGTAAAGGCTTAGTATTTAATTTTACTTTTTAATATAATTAGTAAGGTTATAAAAGTAATAATAATAAATTAGCTTACCTTTATAGCTAAATTAAATAAAGCACTATTTAACTTATAAATAAGTAATGAAGTAAATTAGTTTATAAAAATTATATTAAATATATTAGTAAAATCTATATATATAGTATAGCAATATAGTAGTATTATATTATTACTTTAGCTAAATATATTAGTAGCCTTTAATATTATTTATTATAAATAACTTACTTATATTCTTATTATTATTAATATTCTTACTTAAATTATAATATAAACCTACTTCTTTACTACTAAGTATACTACTTACCTTTTCTTTAATAATAAAATAACTAGCCCTTTACTTATTATTATAAAGGTATTATAAGAATTCTTTATTTTTCTTATTTTTTTCTTACTTTATATTATATTATTATATACTAAACTTTAAGCTATATAGTTTATATTAATTATAAGCTTCTTTAATAATATAAATATTTTAATATATAGTTATATAGTAAAAGAAATATAAAATTACCTTAAGGCTATATAAATAATTTATTAAAATTAATTTTAAAAATTAAGCCTTAAATTTAATTTAAGAAAAAATAAACTTATATACTTTATAAAATACTATATTATAGTTATAACTTTAGTTTAACTTAGTATTAATATAATATAGCTAATTTAATTAACCTACTTTTTAAGGGTTTAAATTTATTAAAAATTATAATAAAAAGTATATTAAAGCTAGGTTAAGTTAAAATTAATATAGTAATAGCTTATACTTATATTACTAATAGTATTAATATAAGGTTACTTATTATAAAATATATACTTATTATATATATAAGTAATTTAAAGTATTATTACTTATAATATAGAATTATACTATATCTTTATAGTAATTAGTAATAAGGTAAAGAGAATAGCTAAAGTATTTATTTTTAAGTAAATTAAATACTTAAAAATAATTACTAAAGCCTTTAAGGCTATACTATAAGCCTTTATTAAAACTAAGTTAGTTATAGCTTTAATTAATCTTTACTTTAACTATTACTTACTTTACTTTTATTATTAAATTAAAGCTAATAATATAGCTAACTAAATTTAAAATGCTTATACTATAATAGTAGCCTAACTTTATTAAAAACTAATATACTAAAGGTATATGTTAGTATTCCCTAGGATACTAGCGATTCTCTTAGGAATACTAGGGTAAAGCGGGGTCCTAGTGACTTAACGTATAGTCTGCAAATAATATTATAAAAAGGGCCTTCCTCTTTAATATTTAGTGCTAGCTAAAGGGGCATTTTATAGGTAACGTTAAGAGCTACCTAAATGCTGTCGGATTCTACAGTAAAAACTCTGTATACGCAGGCTAATTAGATTCTGCGGCTATTTAGCTATAAATTCGGTTCTTCCTAGTTATTATTATAGAATATAGCGATTTTAATACTTAGAATTCTCTCTTTTATAGAAAAAGAGAAATTGCTTATAAGTTATATAGAAATCTACCTAAAAGTAAGGATTAACTATTTAATTAAATAATTAATAAGAATAAGAATTCTACTTTACACTCTTAGTATTCCTCCTCTCTCCTATATGCTTTCTCCTTCTTCTCTATATACTTTACCTATCCTTCTATATAAATTATAGCTTTATTTCTATTAATAAAGGTCTTAAGGGCATAATTTAGGGATAATTTTATTATAGTAGCTATAATATTATTATTATTATTAATATACCTAATTTCCTTAATTTCCTGCCTTTTATATAATTATTGCAGTGCTATAATATTAATTATTAGCCTCTTTTCTTTTATAATACCTAACCTTATAATATATTTATATAATAAAAGGGAATTTATATAAATAATTATTAGTATTAGTAGGATTTATAGCTTTTATGTAATAGTCTATAGTATTATGCTAATTATATAGGCAATATCTATGCCTTAGACTATTATATATAGCTTAAAGGTAAGGGCACTCCTTATAACTCTCTTACGTTTTATAAAGCTATATATTATATTATTGCCTTTTAGTATAAATTCTAATTTAATTTTTACTTTCTTAGTACTAAGGATAATTATATATTCTAGTTATAAGCTAAGGTCTTTATTATTTATAAAGGAACTATTAATAAAGATATATAAAGCTATAGTGGTAAAATCTAGTAAAATATACCTTAATCTATAGTTATAATACTACATTTACTACTAAATCCTTCTATTTAAATAAATTATATTAGATTTATTAGGATTTTATACTTATATAGCAATAGAGAGGTTAAATATAGCTTTTAGTTAATAAACTAATAATATATACGCTCCTTATGCTCTTTATTTAATATATTATTACTTTATAGTTAGCTTATTAGGTTTAATAACTTCTAGCTTTTAGCTTTAGCCTTTTTAATAAAGTTTAATAAGATTTTTATTAAATTTATATAAGATATACTTATTAAATTAAAGGGGTTTAGTTAGCGTTAGGATTTGTTTAGGTTTTACTATAAATCCTACCTTATTTAATTCTAATTCCTTTATTTTAAAAAACTTTATATTGCTAAGACTAAGGGTATTATTAGTTTATATACTAATTATACTAAAGTATTTAATTAAATTAAATATAATTAAAAAACATAGGTTGTATATAGAAGTAATTATTATTAGCTTCTTATAGTAGTGGTAGAAATATATTGCTTACTAATGTATACTAGCTTTAGTAATACTATAGAGGGGTTTTATAACTTTTATTATAATATCCTTTAGGTATAAATATGCAATTTATATAGGTAACTTAGTAATTATTAATTGATTTAACATTATTTCTAATTAAATATATGCTTATATAATATCTTATAACTATAGAAAGATATAATTTTTTGCTAAGAAAGGTACTAATATAATAATAAGCCTTTAACTTACTTACTAAATTATTAGGGATTATATTAAAATCTATACTTTTTCTATATTACTATAGCCTTATATTATAAGCCTTAATTTCTTATATAGCTTATTTATTCCTTTTCTCTTAACTTCCCTTACTATTTAAAAGTAAAAAAGGTATTAATTACTATACTCTTTCTTATTAAAAATAATAAATTTAAAGATATCTCTTACTAATAAAGTATTAATTTCCTTTTAATTAAATGCTTTAAATAGTTATCCCTTAGTAGTAATCTTTCCTTACTTATATAGGTTAACTACTAGTTTTTAATTACCTTTCTCTTTCTTAGTAAGGAAACTTATAGTACTAAGTTCCTTATTATTTTAGTTAGAATCTTTAATATAATTTAAAATAAAAGGGTACTTTCTAGGTTTGCTATATTTTTATTATAGTAGTTTTTATAATAATTAACCTTTATTCTTATTAGCCTTCTCTATCTTATCTTCTCTATCTTTATTATTAATTTTTTCTATATTTATAGTCTCTTTTATATTATAATAATATAGCTTTACTACTATTAAGTAGAATTTTATAGAACTATAAGGTAAATCTATAGTATAGGTCTTATAATTAAATAATAGTAACCTATAAGAACTATACTAACCTTTTTTCTTATACTAAATATAGACTTTTAATTATAGTAGTAATATATATAATAGAAAGGTATTTAAATTATTTTATATATTAAGGGCATTAGAAACTTACCTTCTAGTAAGGTAGCGCTAGGCTTTATTAGTAGCTCTCTATAGTAAAGTGGCTTTTTATACTATTAAAAGACTTAGAGGTAAATTATATAATATTTATAAATATACTTTAAATATAAGTAAAGTTAGTATAAAACTATTAAGTTTAATAAAGTTATTAATAGCTTTAATAGCTATTTATAGTCTTTAGAAAGGGCTAAAGAGGTCTTCTACCTTATTCTTAATAATATTATATACTCTTTAAAGGGGGGTATAATATCTCTTAACCTTTTTAATGCTATAGTATACCTTAATAAAAACCTCTTCTATTTTAATAGCTATTTAGTATGTAATATACTAGAATTCTATAGAAGTAAAGTTCTTTTTAGTATTATAAATAATATTATTTAAGGGACCTAAATAAGTATTAATTTAGCACTTCTTTAATATATTCTATATATTTCTTACTTTTTACTTTTAGGGCTTAAGAAAGTATATAGCTTAAAATATAGTTATTATATTAATAATATATAGCATAGGTTTATTATTAATTTAGAGAATATTAATAATAATTTTATAGTTAAAGTTTATATTATTTTTTAAAGTAAACTTAAATTATTCTAAGGCTTTATTATAAAGTTAATATTAATAGTATTTATAGAAGAGTCTCTTAATAATCCCACTAATTACTAATTTATTAGCTCTTTATAGTAGCTTTATAAGTCTAGTAATAAAGGGATAGCTAAAATATTAGTATAACTAATATATTTTAGCCTTTAAAAGGTAGAAAATAGTAGCTTTATTTACTTATAAAATCTACTAAGAGTGTCCCTATTTTTATATAATTAAGACCTTCTTTATACCTTAAATTAATATATTCTTAAGGTTATTAAGTTTTATATTTATTTAGTTTATATTAGAAATATAAAATAAAAAGGGGGTAGCTATATTAAGAATATAGAATTTAATAGTTTTAAAGGTAGTAGAAATATATAAAATATTTAAAGAAATTACTAATTTTACACTAAAGTTAACTATATATTAGTTAGTAGGTTTAATCTTTAGATTTAGTATAAGCCTTTATAAAGCTATAGCTTATAGTACTTCTACTATAGAAATCCCTACTACTCTAATATTTAGTATAATTCTATAAAAAATATTACTAAAATATTAGTTATTTAAAATAAAGCAATTTATTTTAAAGGTTTTCTTTTATATATTAAGGGTTATACTAAATAATTTATAAGTAATTATATTATTCTTAAGTATATATAAAAGGGATTATGCTTAAGAGAGTATTAGTTTTTTATAAAAATCTACCTAATTAAATAGTTTTAGTAGATTTAGTAGTAATTAAGTAAGAAATTATATAAATATTAGCTTAGGGGTTATAGTATTACTTAGTAGTGTAGTAATATAGGCATTTAATGCCTCCTAAGCTAGGTGCTTATCTTTCTTAATATTAATTACCTTAGGTTTTCCCTTATATTTAAAGAGAAATATATTAAAGCTATATTTAAAGGGTATTTCTTTATAGTTCTTACTTTTCTACTAAGAATCCTTAGCTTTTTACTATTCTTATTTTATATAGGATATTAATTAATATTCTACTTATTAATATATAAAATATTTATATAAAAAGCGCGATTTTTATAGTAATTAGCTACTAGGCTACTAATTAAATAGTTATTTATATTATTAATTTATAAAAATTATTTTATTATTAGCTTCTATTAAATTTTATATAAATAATAGCTATTATAATATTTTAATTAATTTATTAGTGTATAAGCATTTATAAAGGTCTCTAATAACTTCTTTATAAGTTAGAGTAAGGTTAAATATAGCTAGCTTATATTTAGAAACACTACTAATAGTAGTAATAAGCTATTACTAAAGCTCTATATTTATAATAAAAGTATTAAAGATTCTATAATAAATATAGTAAAGTTATTTTAGTATTAGGTTAAGGTATTAAAGCTTAGCCTTCTTAGGATTATTAGTAATAACCTTCTAAAGAGAAATGCTATTTTATTTAATATAGTAAAACTACTAATTGCTTTTAGTTTTAAAGTAATTTCTAATAGTATTAGTAAGGTTATAAATTATTAAACCTTTTTTAGTAAGTTTATTAAGATAGTAGGTAAGAGCATTCTCTTTTAATATAATTAAAAAAGCCCTTACCTATAAGGTCTTAGGAATATTATTTTATATATATTAATCTTTAAAAATATTTATCTTTAAAATAATAAAGTTATATAGTTTCCTGCTATATTTCTTATTAATTATATAGCTTTTATTAATTTCTTTAAGAATATAGTGGATTTAATTAAAGGTTAAGTTTATTAATAGTATTAACCCCTTTAGTAGTTTTACTTAGGTTTTCTATATTAGTAAGTTAAGTAACTTAGATTTCTTCTAAATTTACTAATTAATTAATTAGGAATTATTAATAATGCTTTATGCTTATAGGGAAATAGGAATTTATAGTTAGTATTATATAAATTAACTAGGGAACTAGCGTTTAATCTATTCTTTTAATATATTAATAAGAGTAGTAAGAGAAGTAGTATATTATATGCCTTATATTAATAGTATTAGTATACTATTAGTAAAAAGAAAGTTTTATAAATCCTTTTATAATATTATTAGTATTTATTAGAAATCTTTAGTAGTTTAATCTTTAAAGTCTTTATAAAGAGTATTAAAGAGTTAGAGATTCTTTTACTTTAAAATATTATACTAGTAGAGAATAAAAGTAGCTTAATTATTAATATACTACTAATCCTTATGCTTTTTTAGTATATTATCCTAGTATACCTTCTATTTTAAGGTAAGAATATTTATATATTTATAAATAATCTTAAAAAGGAAGTTTAGTAATACTTATAATAAAGCAGTATTAGGGGCACTTTATATAAGATTTCTAGATAAATCCTAGAATTCCTTATTACTTCTATATAAAGATATCCTAATAATTAGATATTCTATATAGTTTTTAACTAGCTTTAGTTAAGATTTAGCGTTTTAGTTTTATAATCCCTATATAAGCTTTAGTATAATAAAGGGTTAGTTAGTAAAATAAACAAGGGTTTTCCTATAAATAATAGTATAAATTATAAAGAATTCTATATTCTAAAAGGTTAATACTAGCTAAACTAGCAAAGAAATCTATTTTTATTCTAAGAAAGCTATATTTTTAAAAGTTTAATACTAGCTAAACTAGCAAAGAAATCTATCTTCTTTTAGCACAAATTCTCCCTATAAGCATAATAGAAGTTCTATCTCTTCTAAGAAAATCCTTATAAATCTATAGAATAATGTATTCTAAAGAATAAATATAACCTACTAATTAGTATTAATATTTCCTAGGATACTAGTAATTCTCTTAAAAATACTAGGGTAAAGCGGGGTCCTAGTAACTTAATGTGTAGTCTATAAATAATATTATAAAAAGGGCCTTTCTCTTTAATATCTAGTGCTAGCTAAAGGGGTATTTTATAGCTAACGTTAAGAGCCACGTAAATGCTATCGGATTCTATAGTGAAAACTCTGCACGCACGGGCCAATCAGATTCCGCGGCTATTTAGCCGCGAATCCGGTTCTTCCCGGTTGTTGTCATAGAATGCAGCGATTCTAACAGTATAAATACCTCTTAAATTTCTATAATTATTTAAACTATATACTATTTCTAAATTAGCTTTATAATTATTTTCTTAAACTATTCTTAGCTAAGGTATTTATTTTAAAGTAAAAAGACTATTAATATAAAAAAAGAACTACTATATAAGTATACTAAATTTAAATTAAATATATAGTAATAAAGCTTAACTTTAACTTTACCTTTACTATTAAAATAGTTTATATTTACTTTAGTTTTATTAAGTATAAATTTATAGTACTTATTTAAATATATATAAAATAAATTAGGTTTAATACCTTTTTTTATAATTATTATATTTTTAAAGTAAATTTACTAATATATAGCTACTAAACTAATAATAAAAACTACTACTATATTTTACTTTTTTATAAAAACTTTAACTACCTTTACTTTATAAATATAAATATACTATTAATATATAATTAATATAAGGTTAAAAAGGCTTTAAAAAAAATAAACTAAGTACTATACTTATAAAATAGCTTATTTTAATTAAGTATATTCTTTAGTTTAAGCTTATATATACTTTATAATAATAATAAATTAAAAATATTAAAAACTTAGTATAATAAGGTACTTAGTATAGTATAAAAATAAAAATAATAAAAAGCTATAAAAATATTATAATTAATATAAAATAGTTTAATATATAAATTATATTAAATAATAAATAATAAATAATAATAAAAAAATATAAATATAATATACTTATACTAGCCTTAGCTTTATTTATTTAAGCTTTTTTATTAACCTTTCTCTCCCCCTTCCCTTTATTTTTTATTATTTTTTTCTTTTTTTTTTTTTTAGTATAGCTTTATATTATAATTAAATTAAGCTTATAAATTTTTTATAAAATATTATTATACTTTTTTAGTATATTAGTAATATAGTAGGCCTATAGTAATATTTTATTCTTAACTAAAGTTAAGGCTAAGATTACTATAGTACTACTAAGTAACTATACTATTACTATAGTAGCTACCTTTATTTTTTTTATAAGTTATTATACTTTTTTTTAAATAGTATTATACTCCCTAGCCTATTCTTAGGTTAGTATTATATTAATACTATAATAGTATTATAATAATATTATTATAAACTTATATTAATATACTTTTTAAAGATATAAAGGTTTTATATATTTATTACTTATTTAATAGTTTTTTAGTATAAAGTAATATTTTAATTTAGCTATAGTATTAATTAGCTACTAACTTACTATTAATATAAATAATATATAAAATACTTACTTTTAAATAAGTTTTTTTAGCTTTTATATACTTAAAGTATATACTATTAATACTTATATAAATTAAAAATAATAATAATATAGGCACTAAAGAAGTTTTAACCTTTAGTATAATAGTATTTTTTATTAATATTTTTAGCTTATATTAAGTAAGCTTTATAAAGCTAGTCCTTAAGCTAGCCTAGCTATACTATAAATTAGTAATAATAGTATATTAAGTTAAAGTTAGTATTTATCTCTAAAGTAATAATTTTATTTATAAATAGTATTTTAATTAGCCCTATAGTTAATAGAGAGTAGTAATATAGTAGTATTATTATAATAAAAGGTTAAAGGTATATTTATAATAAAAGTAATTAATAAAAAAGAAAAAAAAAAGGCTAAAAATAAAGAGAAAAGAGTAGCTTTTATAATTATCTTTTTCTTTTTTATATAATTTATAGTTAGTTAATAGTTAGTTTATTAATAGCTAGCTATTAGTTAGTATAGCTAATATTATAAAGGTATAAAAGCTAGTAAAAGGTTTTTAATAAAAAGGTAGTAGCTTAAGGGAATTAGTAAGAAATTAATATAATACTTAATAAAAGTTACTAAAATAACTTATAATAATATATAAATTACTTTTAAAGGTAATTTATTACTTTACTATACCTTTACTAACTTATACTAATTCTTATTTTATAATATATACTTTTCTATAATACTAGTTAAGTTTAGCTAGTAGTATATATTTATATATAGTTAAAACTAGTATAGGGCTACTTTAGCTATATAGTAAATATTATTATAGTTATATATAGGTTTTCCTCCCTACTCTAGGGTTTTTCCTATATAGTTTTAGTAGCTAAGGTACTAGCTATTAGGCTTAGCCTAACTAGAGTATTAAAATAAATAAAATATATTATATTATTAAAATTATAAAGGGCTTAATTAATATAATATTAAAAAGTTATAAATATATTTATTAATTTAAATAGTATTATTAAATATTTATAATATTTATAATAAATATAAAAAGTAGTTTTTTATTTATTTTTTTAAGTAATTTAAATATAATAATAAGCTTTTTTAATATTTAGTTTTAAAAATTATTTTACTTTTAAAATATAATTTAAAATATAAAAAATAAGTAATTATAAATAATAATTTTAATAATAATATTATTTAATTTATAATAATTAATATATAATTATAAAAAACTATTTTTTTAAAATATAAATAAAATTAAAACTTTTATAAAACTCTTGAAGGCTTAAATATAACTAAGTTTTAGGTTTTTATTTAAATAAATTTATAATACTTAAAGTTTTATTAAAAATAATAAATAAATTAATTTATATAAAGATTTAGTTTTTAGTTTAAAATTAATTATATAATTAGTATTTTAATAAATAAGTAAATTCTTAGCTAATTTTATTTTAAAGACTTATTTATATTCTTAAAGCTTCTTTAAAATAATAAATATATATTTAGTTCAGATATCTTTAAATTTAAATAGTCATAGTTCTTAATTTATAAATAATATATATATATATATAGTAATTAAGTTACTTCCCTATAAAATTTTTTAGTATTTAGTAATATGAAATTATTAGGTTTTAAATTAAACTACTACATTTAGGTGGCGGGTTGTAGTACGCAAATGGTTAATTGAGAAATCACTTTTCCCTACATAATATTATAGCACAGGTAGCCACTTTGAATTTTCCTCTGTGACTCCACAGAAGCTTGACCATCCATCCATCCACATAGCCCATGTCCATTCTTCGACCAACATTAGAAAGTTCCACCCGTGGCCTCTTACCCTTCAATACTTTCAACCTCACCATCTCGAATCGCTTATACGAAAGCATAATTGCTGCCTTGGGTAAGGATCATGTTGCTTAAAAGGATAGCTACGGCTACCCGCGTGACGTCTCTGCGCACAATGCGCGGCCGTCACCAGAGTCCATTGAGTCTGCATCCAAAAATAATGCAGAGTTATCGGACGTACGCGGACAAGGTGATTAAAGTGCCGCAGATGGCAGAATCCATATCCGAAGGAACATTAAAGCAGTTCTCGAAGTCTATCGGTGACTTCGTCGAACAGGATGAAGAGATCGCCACGATCGAGACCGACAAGGTAAGATCTATGTTAATGCGAATTAGCATCGAAGGAAAACTGATAAAATCCGGCTTACAGATCGATGTTGCCGTCAATGCCCCAGAGTCTGGTTTCATAAAGGAGTTTCTTGTGAGCGAAGAAGACACCGTAACTGTTGGTCAAGACCTGGTTCGTATCGAGCTGGGCGGCGCGCCGTCGCACGACGCCAGAGACGAAACTGTATCCACCAAAAAAACCAAGGACGAAGCCAAGTCTCAGTCATCGGATGTATCAGCGCCTCTGGAGACGAAGGTTAAGACACGCTCAAACGAAAAAGAACGCACAATTCAGGAATCACAGGGGTCAACATCTTCACCGACAACCCAGGCAAAGCAGAAAGACAACCCACTTCCACATACACAAGTTGGCAATGGATTTTCAGGTGCCAGTAGTCGCGAAGAGCGTCGGGTATGTCTGGTGCTTGATTATATATCTGATAGTTTTGTTACTAAACTGCCTCTCAGGTCAAAATGAATCGAATGCGACTCCGAATCGCTGAGCGTCTCAAGCAATCCCAAAACACAGCTGCCTCGCTTACCACTTTCAACGAAGTTGACATGTCCAACATCATGGACTTCCGTAGGCTATACAAGGACGATGTTTTGAAGAAGACTGGTGTTAAACTTGGTTTTATGAGCGCATTTTCGCGAGCGGCAGTTTTAGCTATGCGAGATATTCAGGCCGTGAATGCATCAATTGAAGGTCCTAATGGTGGCGATACCATTGTTTATCGTGACTACGTCGACATATCTGTAGCGGTTGCGACAGAAAAGGGTCTGGTCACACCGGTCGTCCGCAATGTTGAGTCGATGGACTTGATCGCCATTGAGCAAGCCATTGCTGACATGGGGAAAAAGGTTAGTTTTCACCATGTAGTTCACGATCACTATATGAACGCGCTCACTGAAGAATGAACTCTCTGGACAGGCTCGAGACGGTAAATTGACAATCGAAGACATGGCTGGTGGCACATTCACGATAAGCAATGGAGGTGTTTTCGGGTCATTAATGGGCACGCCCATCATCAATCTACCACAGAGCGCGGTACTCGGTCTTCATGCAATTAAGGATCGCGCTGTGGTCATTAATGGTAAAGTTGAAGTTCGACCAATGATGTATCTGGCTTTGACATATGACCATCGCTTGCTGGATGGCAGAGAGGCCGTACAATTCCTTGTCAAGATCAAAGAGTTTATTGAGGACCCAAGACGCATGCTTCTGTAGAAACAATGCGAAATTCCCTAGAACGATCTGCTAGGAGATGAAAAAATACATCCACGTGGCGCCGGCGAATGAAGCATATTTGGCTATGAATTTAATTCCGCAATTAGATAATCACTGTGCTATAGAATATGCAATTAATTATTTGCTTGCCCTGGATGTTATTTTTTTTGTGACTATTGTAAATTCTTCTGAACTTGCTCCGTGCTGGTTGCGGTGCATTCATTTAGATTCAACTTAGCGCATGAAATTAGTGGCCCGCCAAGTTTTTCGAGGGTAATTGTGAGTACGGCTGTGCTAAAACTCCCTATAATTAAGGCCTATATTTTATTTTCTTGGTCATTAAATCCCTAGCTTGCACATTCAATGCCAGGAAAGGCACTTTGTTACGCTATAATTATCATCTATGTGCTGACTTCTCCTGAAAAGGTCCTTGCATTGACACTCTCTGATCCCACCGATTCTTGGTGATAGGCATTGGTATGCAATATTGTGTGGAATTTGAACCTTCGTTCGATTACAAAGGAAGGTTAACTAAGCACTCACATGCGGTAGCAGTGAATATTTGACGAATTGCTCCATACGGTAGTGACGCTAACAAAGGGAATTTATAACTATAATGGAATGACTGGAAAAGTGTTCAGCATTGTCTCGCGCCATGCATGCCTCATTCTAATTGTATAACTCCGTCCGTGGGTGATTTTATCAGTAGCGATGAGCACGCGAAAAGTATTATGAGCCCCTCATAAGTGACCCAGCGTCGTCGCGAAAACCTATGACAGAATGGCTTTCTTCGGACTTCAGGCCCGAGAATTTAGGTTTAGTAGATTGTTAGTGACCATTTTGACACCCGAATCGCATGCATAACGCGCCACCCGTATACCCAATCTTTTCTTTAGTGTCCGGAAGCCTACACCTCCTTTACACACACTGTTATTTCATGGCTCTTTGGCGTAAAATGAAAGACCTGAAGTACATACACTTTCTAAATATCACCACCTATAACGTATAAAGTATATAAGCTTTTGCATTACTTTAGTACTATTTAGTTTACTAAAGAATTTTTAATGATGATATTTAAATAAGAATTATTTTTAATATCCAACTTTATAAATATATATAGCTAATATAATGTTATGCCCTATAGAGTCTGTATTAATTTAGTTATAAATCCTAGAGTCCCCTCTATCTATATATTTAGTATAAGTTAGGCATAATTCCTATAGAGTTTAGTATTATATAACTAATTAGAATACTTTAGATATATTTATATTAGAAATACCTTATAAAAATTAATATAAATTCCTAAAGAATTTAGAAGAAAATTCTTATTAAAATAAAAAAAAATAAGTTTTAGTTTAAATATATAACTAATTCTACTATTAGATATATAGATTTCTATTATATTTCTTTTACTTAATTACTTTTAATTTTTAAGTAACTAGCTTAATATTTTAAAACTTTTTTAAGTAATTATTTAAAAAGTTAATATAATAGAAATATTATATATATAAACTTATAATTACAGAGAATTTTTTTTTAAAATTAAGAATTAGCTAAAGAATATATAAAAATTAAAACTATATTAAAAAAATAAACTATTTAATAGTAAATTTAATAGCTTAAAGAGACTTAGTAATTATAAATATAAAAATAAAAGCTAAAATATACTTTATTAAATTAATTAAAAATTAAGCATTATTTTTATTATATTTATTATTTATTTAATAATTTATATATTAATAATAATAAAAAAGTAAAAGTTAGTAATATTAATAAATTAAAAACTAAATATTATTTTATAAAAAAAAGAATTAAATAAAAAAATTATATTAAATAATTAATAATACCTTTAAATATTATTAAAAAAACTATTAAAAAATTATTTTTATTTATAATTATATAAAACTTAATTACTACTTTTATTAAAATTAATTTACTAAAAAAAATTAAATTAAAAAAAAGCTAAAAAAATAATTAAAATAAATTAAAATACTAATATATAGCACTTAACCTTTAAAAAATAAAGCTTAAAAAGTTTAGAAGCTTAAAATATTAAGTAATTTATATAGTTATTACTTAATTATAATAAAATTAAAAATTATAAATTAATTAAATAATATTAAATTCTTAAAACTTTATTTTCTTTATAGTCCTTAGAAATTAAGTAAAAATAGTTTTAGCTCTTTGTTTATTTATTATTTATTTATTAATTTAATACTTTTAATAAGCTATATAATTACTTTTAATTTATTAAAAGGTTATAGTTAAATTAGTTATTTTACTACTAAGTTATATACTAAGGAATATTAGAATTTTATTTTAAATTTAAATACTAAATTATTACTAAATTATAATCTTTTATTTATACTAAAGAAATTAAGTAAAAAAAAATATACTATATTAATAATTTAAAGAATAATTTTAATTTCTTAGTTATTTTCTAGCTTTATTATTATACTAAAAAGTATTAAATAAAGAAATTAAAGAAATTAGCTACAAAAAGTATTAAAAAAATATATATTAATAGTATTACCTTTAAATTCTATAGGATTTTAATTATTTATATAACTTTAAAAAAAGATTTATAATTAACTTTAATTACCTTTTCTTTATATAATAAGTTTAGTAAATTTATATTAAATTATATTATTATTATTATTAATACTCTAGTTAGGCTAAGCCCTATAGCTAGTACCTCTACTACTAAAACTATATAAAAAAAACCCTTAAGTAGGGAGGAAAAACTATATATAATTATTATAGTATTTACTATAGGGCTAGAGTAGCCCTATATTAGTTTTAACTATATATAAAGGTATACTACTAGCTAAACTTAACTAATATTATAAAAGAGTATATATTATAAACTAAGAATTAAAGTAAGTTAGTAAAGGTATAGTAAAGTAGTAAATTACTTTAATAACTTTAGTTAAATATTATATTAATCCCTTACTATTTCTCTTAAGCTATTACTTTCTTACTAAAGACTTTTTATCAGCTTTTATATTTTTATAGTATTAGCTATATTAGCTAATAGCTAGTTATTAATAAACTAATTATTAGCTAATTAATAATTATATAAGGAAGAAAGAAATAATTATAAAAGCTACTTTTTCTTTTTTTTAGCTTTTTTTTTTATTAATTATTTTTATTATAAGTATATTCCTAACCCTTTTATTATAATAGTGCTATTATATTACTATTTTTAATTAATTATAGGGCTAATTAAAATACTATTTATAAATAAAATTATTACTTTAAAGGTAAGTGCTAACCTTAATTTAATATACTACTATTATTAATTTATAGTATAGCTAAGCTAGCTAAAAAACTAGCTTTATAAGGCTTATTTAATATTAGCTAAAAATATCAATAAATAATATTATTATACTAAAGGTTAATACTTTTTTTATATTTATATTTTAATTTAATTTATTTAATACTCTAGTTAGGCTAAGCCTAATAGCTAGTACCTTAGCTACTAAAACTATATAGGAAAAACCCTAGAGTAGGGAGGAAAACCTATATATAACTATAATAGTATTTACTATAAAGCTAAAGTAGCCCTATACTAGTTTTAACTATATATAAATATATACTACTAGCTAAACTTAACTAGTATTATAGGAGAGTGTATATTATAAAATAAGAATTAGTATTAGTTAGTAAAGGTATAGTAAAGTAGTAAATTACCCTTAAAAGTAGTTTATATATTATTATAAGTTATTTTAGTAACTTTTATTAAGTATTATATTAGTTTCTTACTAATTCCCTTAGGCTATTACTTTTTTATTAAAAACCTTTTACTAGCTTTTATACTTTTATAGCATTAGCTATACTAGTTAGTAGCTAGCTATTAATAAACTAATTACTAGCTAACTATTAGTTATATAAAAAAGAAAGAGATAATTATAAAAGCTACTCTTTTCTCTTTACTTTTAGCCTTTTTTTTTCTTTTTTTCTTTTTTATTAATTACTTTTATTATAAATATACCCTTAACCTTTTATTATAATAATACTACTATATTACTACTCTTTATTAATTATAGGGCTAATTAAAATACTATTTATAAATAAAATTATTACTTTAGGGGTAAGTACTAACTTTAACCTAATATACTATTACTACTAATTTATAGTATAGCTAGGTTAGCTTAAGGACTAGCCCTATAAGGCTTACTTAATATAAGCTAGAAATTTTAATAAATAATATTATTATACTAAAGATTAAAACTCTCTTAATACCTATACTATTACTATTTTTAATTTATATAAATACTAATAATATATACTTTAAGTATATAAGTAATTTAAAGAATTCGCCTACACTGCAGTAGCAACGCAGAACTAACTCTAAACCTCTTAAAAAGTATAGAAAAAGAATTACTATATTTATTTACCCTTATTTTTAATAGTATATTAATACTAAAGTATAAGTATAATAAATAAAGTAATATTAATAAATATTAATAATAAAAACTATAGCTTTATATAAAGCTATTATTACTTACTTATAGAATAAAATAACTTTATATTAATAATACCCTTAATTACTTCTATACTATTATTTATATATAAGTAAATACTAAATTACTTTATAATTAAATATAATAAAATAACTAAACTTATACTAGCTATAGTACTAAAGAGTATATAAAATATTATTCTCTATATAAATAATATAGCCTTAATATATACCTAATATAGCCTTTTAATACCCTAAACCTTTATTAAAATAATAATATTAACTTTACTATTACTTTATAAGCCTATTATAGTTTAAAACTTTAAAAAAATAATAAAGTATATAGTAAAAAAGGCTATAAATACTAAAAGTATACTAGCTCTAAGCTAAACTAATATTATTATTAAAAAGATTTTTTAATTCTTAGTTTAATAGGTTTACTTTATAATTATAATAATATTTCTTTAAGTTTATTATAAAACTATTATTAAAAATATTACTATAGCTAAAGCTATTTAAAATTATTTACTTAAAAATATTATTATTACTATTAATTAAGCTATTAATATTAATATTATAATATTAGCTTACTATCTTTAAAGTAATAATACTATTATTATATTTTAAAATATAGTAAAGCCTTATATTAAAGATACTATATAAATTAATATTATTTTTAAATTAAAAGTAATACTAAGCTAATATATATTTAGTATTATTATTAAAAGCTTTTTTATATACTATATATAAAACTAAAAAAGAAATTATATTCTTTAAGCTTTAGTTATAGCTAATAGTTAAGGCTTTATATAAATTATAATATAAAAGCTATATAATATTACTATATAATCCCTCTTTATTATAGCTATTAATAGTATTAAAGTAATAAATAAGCTATATTATACTAATATTATTTATAAAGCTAAGATATTTAAAGCTAAACTTTATAATAATACTATTTACCCCTATTAGTATTATAAGTATTTTAAATTTAAATATATTACTATATACTATACTATACCTTTATAATATAGCTACTATACTATTAGTTATTATATAAAAAATAAATAGTTTTACTTAATATTAATAAAAGCTATTTATAAATACTATATTAACTATTTAAAACTATATTTAATATAGTTTTATATATATAATATTATTAATAAGTAATAAAACTAAATATATACTATATATTTAATATAGCCCTTAGTCTTTATTAAACCTTCTTTTTAGTTAAAATAAAAAAAATAAACTAAAGTACTTAGCTATAGCTAAAAATAAAATATAAATAATTTATTTTTATAAAAAGCTTTACTTTAAAAATAAATTAGTTAATTATATACTTATTTTTTTAAATTAAGGCTAAAATTAATATAATATTTATAAATAATTATAAAGGCTTTTTTAAGCTAGTAACCTATAGCTACTATAGCTTTAAATAAGCTAAGCCTAATTTAATATATAATATAAGGTATATAATTAAGGTTATATACTAAAATATATAAAAAAAAACCTATTTAATATACCTAGCACTAGAATTTTAGCTTAGTATTAATATAATAGTAATATAGAAACTAAGGACTTTAAATAATAAGTTACTTAATTTTAGCTTTAGCTACTTTTAATTTATAATTTAAAGTAGCTAAATTATAATTTATATATATAATAAATATAGACTTAAGGTATAAATAATATAAATAAGTAAGAATTAATACTTTATTATAATAATAAAGTATAATATTTACTTTATTTACTTTTTAATTTATAAACTTAACTAAACTTTACCTTTATTTAAATTTATATTAGCCCTATTTCTTAATTATAATATATTTATTAGTAACTTTAATTAATATTACTTACTTTAAAACTATTATAATTAAACCTTAGTAAAATATAATATACTTTTTATATTAATAAAGTAATAATAGCTTAGACTTATAATACTATAAAGTAAAGTAATATAAAAAATATAAAAAAAAAGAAATAATATTATTAACTATATTTAAGCTATTTATAGTATAAATATTAATTTTTTAGAAAGCTTAAACCTTATTAGGTTTAATTATATACTATAGCTAATTTATATAAGCTTTAGCTTTAGGCTATATAGTAACTATTCCCTTTAGTTTAAATAAATATATATAAATAATAACCTTATTATTATAAAGGCTATAGTATAGTTTTAGCTTAATATTATAAAGCTTTAACTTTAATTATTAAAGAATATTAACTACTTTATAAAATAATTAATAGCTAAACTTTAGTTTATTATAAATATAGTAGTTTTAAGGAAACCCTAAGGTAGTTTTAAGCTAAATTTATAATAAAATTAGTATATTAAAAAAGTAACTTAAAATACTAAGAAAGTATTATAATAATAAAGAGTATTTTATATTAAAAAAAACTAATAGTTATTAGAAATAACTAAGGTGGGTGCTGTAGAGCACAGCTTACTAAGGTAGTGGGCTTAGTAAGCGTGCACGCACAGGTCTACTGCTCTGCAGAGCAGAGCACTGCAGTAAGCTATAGTTAGCTAAATCTTATATAAAATAAAAGCTTTTGCGTTGCTTTTAGCACTATTTAATTTGCTAAAGAATTTATAATAATATCCAATAAAATTTATATTTAATTTAACTTTATAGGTATGCGCAGCTAGTAAGAGTAATTCTAACGGTCTATATAGTTAGTAGCTATAAGGGGGTTTTTTACTTCCTTCCCTTATATACTCTCTAACTTTATTAGTAGATTCTAATTACTAGCTAGGCTTTATAAGCTACTTTTTATTTTTTATAAAATTTATTTATATAAGAAAATAAAAAAATAGACTTATAGCTATATAAATTAGCTACTAATATGCTTACTAATTAGTTAACTTAGTAAAAATTAATGTATATAACCTAAAAATCAATTTTTTAAATAATTATATAGAAAGAAAGCCTTAAATTTAGCAATAAAGAATCTAGTTTTAAAATTCTTTATAAATTTCTCCTTATTATAAAAAATAGTAAAAACTAATGTTATAGGGTAACTACCTTTCCTAATTAAGCTGCCTTTAGCAGCTTAGTTAGCCTATTTAATCCATTTCTCTATAGCTTTACTAGTTACCCTATAAATTTAATCTAAAGTTAGCCCTGCGCCTAATAGCCATTAGCCTAACTATATAGCTATTAGAATAGTTATAGAAGGGTAGAAAAGGTTAAAAAGTAAAGATTTATAGGGACCTCGCAGCTGCGAGCTCCACGCACGTGACCTTCAGTCGGATTTCCATGGTTATGCCGCGCGCGCGCGCGCGCAAGCTTGCTGGCTTGCACTGGCTTTGCTGGCTAGCAAAGCCCCCCTATAAGATGCTTCTATGAGCGCTATAATTATAGCACTAATAGTGAGGAATCCCCTGTAAATAACCCTGTTATTTTCAACAATAATTTATAGCTATTATAGTTTTAAATAAGCTAAGTTTAATTTAATATATAATATAAGGTATATAAATAAGGTTATATACTAAAATATATAAAAGAAAACCTATTTAATATACTTAATACTAGAGTTTTAGCTTAAAATTAATATAATAATAATATAAAAACTAAAAACTTTAAATAATAAATTACTAAATTCTAGCCTTAATTACTTTTAATTTATAACTTAAGGTAGCTAAACTATAATTTATATATATTATTAATATAAACCTAAGGTATAAATAATATAAATAAGTAAAAATTAGTACTTTATTATAATAATAAAAAATAATATTTACTTTATTTACTTTTTAATTTATAAATTTAACTAAACTTTACTTTTATTTAAATTTATATTAGCTTTATTACTTAATTATAATATATTTATTAATAACTTTAATTAATATTACTTACTTTAAAACTATTATAGCTAAACCTTAATAAAATATAATATACTTCTTATATTAATAAAGTAATAATAGCTTAAACTTATAATATTATAAAGTAAAGTAATATAAAAAATATAAAAAATAAATAATATTATTAACTATATTTAAGCTATTTATAATATAAATATTAACTTTTTAAAAGAACTAAACTTTATTAAGTTTAATTATATACTATAGCTAATTTATATAGGCTTTAGCTTTAAGCTGTATAGTAATTATTTATTTGAATATAAATAAATATATTTATTATTATTATTATTTAATACTCTAGTCAGGCTAAGCCTAATAGCTAGTACCTCTGCTACTAAAACTATATAGGAAAAACCCTAGAGTAGGGAGGAAAACCTATATATAACTATAATAGTATCCGCCACAGAGCTAAAATAGCCCTATACTAATTCTAACTATATATAAATATATACTACTAGCTAAACTTAACTAGTATTATAGGAGAGTGTGTATTATAAAACTAAAATTAATATAGGTTAGTAAAGGTATAGTAAAGCAGTAGTTTACCCTTAGGAGTAGTTTATATATTATTTTAAGTTACTTTAATAACTCTTATTAAGTATTATATTAATTCTTTACTATTTCCCTTAAGCTACTACCTTTTTATTAAAAACCTTTTACTAGCTTTTATACCTTTATAGTATTAGCTATACTAGCTAGTAGCTAGCTATTAATAAACTAACTATTAGCTAACTATTAGTTATATAGGGAAGAAAGAGATAATTATAAAAGCTACTCTTTTTTCTTTATTTTTAGCCTTTTTTTTTCTTTTTTTCTTTTTTATTAATTACTTTTATTATAAGTATACCCCTAACCTTTTATTATAATAATATTACTATATTACTACTTTTTATTAACTATAAGGCTAATTAAAATACTATTTATAAATAAAATTATTACTTTAAAGGTAAGTACTAACTCTAACTTAATATACTATTACTATTAATTTATAGTAAAGCTAAGCTAGCTTAAGGATTAGCCCTATAAAGCTTACTTAATATAAGCTAAGAATATTAATAAATAGTACTATTATATTAAAGATTAGTACTTTCTTTATATTTATATTATTACTATCTTTAATTTATATAGGTATTAATAATATATACTTTAAGTATATAAAAGCTAAAAAAACTTATTTAAAAGTAAGTATTCTATATATTAGCTATATTAATAATAGGTTAGTAGCTAATTAATACTATAGCTAAACTAAAATATTACTTTATATTAAAAAACTATTAAATAAATAATAAATATATAAAACCTTTATATCTTTAAAGAGTATATTAATATAAGTATATAATAGTATTATTATAGTATTATTATAATATTAATATAATACTAATTTAAAAATAAGCTAAAGAGTATAATACTATTTAAAAAAAAGTATAATAACTTATAAAAAAAATAAGGGTAGCTATTATAGTAATAATATAGTTACTTAGTAATACTATAGTAATTTTAACCTTAACTTTAATTAAAAGTAAAATACTACTATAGGCTTATTTTATTATTAATATATTAAAGAAGTATAATAATATTTTATAAGAGATTTATAAGCTTAGCTTAATTAGAATATAAACCTATATTAAAAAAGAGAAAGAGAAGAAAGTAGTAAAGAATAAAAAGGAGAGGGAAAGAAAGATTAATAAAAAAGCTAAAAAAAAGTAAGGCTAAGGCTAGTATAAATATACTATATTTATAATATTACTACTATTTATTATTTTTTATTTAATATAATTTATATATTTAATTATTTTATATTAACTATAATACCTTTATAGCTTTTTACTACTTTTACCTTTATACTATACTAAGTACTTTATTATACTAAGTCTTTAATATTTTTAGTTTATTATTATTATAAAGTATATATAAGCCTAAACTAAGTAATATACCTAATTAAAATAAGCTATTTTATAAGTATAGTAGCTAGTTTCTTCTTTTTAAGGCCTCCCTAACCTTATATTAATTATATATTAGTAGTATATTTATATTTATAGGGTAAAGATAGTTAAAGTATTTATAAAAAAATAAGATATAATAGTAGTCTTTATTATTAGTTTAGTAGCTATATATTAATAAATCTACCTTAAAAATATAATAATTATAAAGAAAAATATTAAGCTTAATTTATTTTATATATATTTAAATAAGTGCTATAGATTTATATTTAGTAAGGCTAAAGTAAATATAAACTATTTTAGTAATAAAAGTAAAGTTAAAGTTAAGTTTTATTACTATATATTTAATTTAAGTTTAATATACTTATATAATAGCTCTCTCTTTATATTAGTAGTTTTTTTACTTTAAAGTAAGTGCCTTAGCTAGAAATAGTTTTAAAGAATAATTATAAGGCTAATTTAAAAATAATATATAATTTAAATAGTTATTAAAATTTAAGGGGTACTTATACCTATAGTATACTAGTTTATAATAAAGTTAAGCTACTATTATAGTATAGGTATTTTAAATTTAATTAGCTATATTATTAGCTTTAATTTAATAATAAAAGTATAGTAAATAATAATTAAAGTAAAGATTATTTAAAGCTATAGCTTACTTAATTTTAATAAAAACTTATAATATTGCTTTAAAGGCTTTAGTAACTATTTTTAAGCACTTAGTTTATTTAGAAATAAATATTTTACTTATTCCCTTTACCTTACTACTAATTATTATAAAGATATAATATAATTCTATACTATAGGTAATAATACTCTAAATTACTTATATATATAATAAATATATATTATATAGTAAGTAACTCTATATTAATACTACTAGTAATATAAGTATAAGTTACTATTATACTAATTTTAACTTAATTTAACTTTAATATACCTTTTATTATAGTTTTTATTAAATTTAAACTCTTAAAAAGTAAGTAAATTATACTAGCTATATTATATTAGTATTAAGTTAGATTAAAGTTATAATTATAATATAGTATTTTATACTATATATAAGTTTACTTTTTTTTAAGTTAAATTTAAAGCTTAATTTCTAGAATTAATCTTAGTAAATTATTTATATAGCCTTAAGGTAGTTTTATATTTCTTTTACTATATAATTATATATTAAAATATTTATATTATTAAAAAAGCCTATAATTAATATAAACTATATAGCCTAAAGCTTAGTATATAATAGTATAATATAAAGTAGAAAAAGAATAAAAAAAATAAAGAAATTTTATAATATCTTTATAGTTATAAATAAGAAGCTAATAGTTTTATTATTAAAAAAAAGGTAAGTAGTATACTTAGTAATAAAAAAGTAGGTTTATATTATAATTTAAGTAGGAATACTAGTAAAAATAAAAGTATAAGTAAGCTTCTTATAATATATAATATTAAAGGCTACTAATATATTTAGCTAAAGTAATAATATAATACTACTATAGTGCTATATTATATATATAAATTCTATTAATATACTTAGTATAGCTTTTATAAACTAATTTACTTTATTACTTATTTATAGGTTAAATAGTGCTTTATTTAATTTAGCTATAAAGGTAAGCTAATTTATTATTATTACTTTTATAACCTTATAAATTATATTAAAGAATAAAATAAAATACTAAGCCTTTATTCTTTATTATTTTATTAAGGTTTTATTTAATTTATAAAGAATAATAACTTTTACCTATTAAAATAAAGCTAAATAATAATTAATATAGTAGTATATATTTAGTAAGTAAGTAAGGGTTTATACTAATAGCTTACTATAAACTTTAAGGTAGCTTACTAAAAGTTTATTAAGTTTAAATGCTTTTTAGCTTAATAAGCTCTTTATAATATTATAAATTTTATTAGCTTTAAAGTAGTTTTTAGTTAAAAATATAGTAATATAAAGGTAATTATTTAGATTATTTAATATATTATTAAGTTAGGCTTAAAAAAAAGAAAGAAATACTTAGCTAGGGTAATAGCTTTTTTTTTATATATTTTAGTAATTATAATATTTATATCTTTACTTTATAAAAAAAAAGGGATTTATTATTATTTTAATAGTAAGCTACTATAAAGCTATATTTAGTATTTAAGCTTTTAAAGATTTTTATACTAAATAGTTATAGCCTTAACTACTATATACTAAGCATTATACTACTTATTATAAATAACTTAATTTTATATTTATATTATATTAGTTATATATTACTAGTTCTTTTTAGTATAAAATATTCTTTATTATTATAATATTTTTTTAATATTTTAAGTTACTTTTTTAATATATTAGTTTTATAATAAATTTAGCTTAAAATTACCTTAAAGTTTCTTTAAAATTATTAAATTTATAATAAACTAAAGTTTAGCTATTAATTATTCTATAAAGTAATTAATCTTTTTTAGTAAATAAAGCTAAGGCTTTATAATATTATATTAAAACTATATTATAGCTTTTATAGTAATAAGATTATTATTTATATATATTTATTTATATTAAAGTAAATAGTTAATATATAGTTTAAAGCTAAAGCTTATATAAATTAGCTTTAGTATATAATTAAACCTAATAAGGTTTAGTTTTTTTTAAAAAGTTAATATTTATATTATAAATAGCTTAAATATAATTAATAATATTATTATTCTTTTTTTATATTTTTTATATTACTTTACTTTATAATATTATAAGTTTAAGCTACTATTACTTTATTAATATAAAAAGTATATTATATTTTATTAAAGTTTAGCTATAATTATTTTAAAGTAAGTAATATTAGTTAAAGTTATTAATAAATATACTATAATTAAAAAGTAAAGCTAATATAAATTTAAATAAAAGTAAAGTTTAATTAAATTTATAAATTAAAAAATAAATAAAGTAAATATTATATTTTATTATTATAATAAAGCATTAATTCTTACTTATTTATATTATTTATACCTTAGGTTTATACTAATAGTATATATAAATTATAGTTTAGCTACTTTAAGTTATAAACTAAAAATAATTAAAGCTAAAATTTAATAATTTATTATTTAAAGTCTTTAGTTTTTATATTACTATTATATTAATTTTAGGCTAAGACTTTAATACTAAATATATTAAATAAGTTTTTTTTTATATATTTTAGTATGTAATCTTAATTATATACCTTATATTATATATTAAATTAAACTTAGCTTATTTAAAGCTATAGTAGCTATAAATTACTAGCTTAAAAAGGCCTTTATAATTACTTATAAATATTATATTTATTTTAGCCTTAATTTAAAAAAGTAAGTATATAATTAATTAATTTTTTTTTAAAGTAAAGCTTTATATAAAAGTAAGCTATTTATATTTTATTTTTAGGTATAGCTAAGTATTTTAGTTTAGCTTTTTTATTTTAATTAAAAAAAAGGTTTAGTAAAGGCTAGGGGCTATACTAAGTATATAGTATATATATAGTTTTATTATTTATTAGTAGTATTATATATATAAAACTATATTAAATATAGTTTTAAATAATTAATATAATATTTATAAATAGCTTTTATTAATATTAAGTAAAATTACTTATTTTTTATATAATAATTAATAGTATAATAGCTATATTATAAAGGTATAGTATAGTATATAATAATATATTTAAATATAAAATACTTATAATATTAATAAAAATAAATAGTATTATTATAAAGTTTAGCTTTAAATATTTTAGCTTTATAAATAATATTAATATAGTATAGCTTATTTATTACTTTAATACTATTAATAGTAATAATAAAAGAGAATTATATAGTAATATTATATAGCTTTTATATTATAATATATATAAAGCCTTAACTATTAGCTATAAGTAAAGCTTAGAAAATATAGTCTTTTTCTAGTTTTATATATAATATATAAAAAAGCCTTTAATAATAATACTAAATATATATTAGCTTAGTGCTACTTTTAGTTTAAAAATAATACTAATTTATATAGTATTTTTAGTATAAAGCTTTATTATATTTTAAAATATAATAATAGTATTATTACTTTAAAGATAATAAGCTACTATTATAGTATGAATACTAATAGTTTAATTAATAATAATAATAGTATTTTTAAGTAGATAATTCTAAATAGCTTTAGCTATAGTAATATTTTTAATAATAGTTTTATAATAAACTTAAAAGAATATTATTATAACTATAGAATAAACTTATTAAATTAAAAATTAAAATATTCTTTTAATAATAATATTAGCTTAGCTTAAAGCTAGTATATTTTTAATATTTATAGCCTTTTTAATTATATACTTTATTACTTTTTTAAGGTTTTAAACTATAATAAGCTTATAAAGTAATAGTAAAGTTAATATTATTATTTTAATATAGGTTAAAGGTATTAAAAGGCTATATTAAATATATATTAAGGCTATATTATTTATATAAAGAATAATATTCTATATACTCTTTAGCACTATAGTTAGTATAAGTTTAATTATTTTATTATATTTAAGTATAAGGTAATTTAGTATTTACTTATATATAAATAATAGTATAGAAATAACTTAAAGTATTATTAATATAAAGCTACCCTAATTTATAAATAAATAATAATAGCTTTATATAAAACTATAGTTTTTACTATTAATATTTATTAATATTACCTTATTTACTATATTTATACTTTAGTACTAATATGCTATTAAAGATAAAGGTAAATAAATATAGTAATTCTTTTTCTATACTTTTTAAGAGGTTTAGAGTTAGTTCTATATTACTACTGCAGTGCGGGCAAATTTGCAAAAAGTTTTTTTAGATAGCTTTTATAATTATTCTTTTTTTTCTTATATAATTAATAGTTAACTAGTAGTTAGTTTACTAATAGCTAGCTATTAGCTAGTATAGCTAATGCTATAAAGGTATAAAAGCTAATAAAAGGTTTTTAATAAAAAAGTAATAGCTTAAAAAAAATAGTAAGAAACTAATATAATTTTTAATTAAAGTTATTAAAATAACTTATAATAATATATAAACTACCCCTAAAGGTAATTTATTACTTTACTATACCTTTACTAACCTCCTTTAATTCTTATTTTATAATATACACTCTCTTATAATATTAGTTAAGTTTAGCTAGTAGTGTATTTTTATATATAGTTAGAACTAGTATAGGGCTACTTTAGCTCCATAGTAGATACTATAATAGTTATATATAGGTTTTCCTCCCTACTTTAGGGTTTTTCTTATATAGTTTTAGTAGTAAAGGTACTAGCTATTAGGCTTAGCCTAACTAGAGTATTAATAATAATAATAATAATATAATAATTTTTTTATTTAATAAGGTTTTTTATTATATTTTATATTATAATAATAAATTATATAGCTTAATATATAAAGTATATTATAAATGTTTTTAAATAGTTTATTAATAATATATAAAAAAATATTTTACACTAATATATTCTTAACCTTGAAGTATATATTAAAAATATAAATACTATAATTTTTGTATAAAAAAGCTACTTAATTATTATATATATATATATTATTTATAAATTAAGGATTATTATTATTTAAATTTAAAAATATTTAAACTAAATATATATTTACTATTTTAAAAAAGCTTCAAAAATATAAATAAGTCTTTAAAATAAAATTAAATAAGAATTTATTTATTTATTAAAATATAAATTATAAAATTAATTTTAAATTAAAAAGTAAATCTTTATATAAATTAATTTACTTATTATTTTGAATAAAATGTTAAGAATTATATACCTATTTAAATAAAAATCTAAAATTTAATTATATTTAAGCCTTAAAAAGTTTTATAAAAATATTATTATTATTAAAAATTATTATTTAATACTACTTATTTTTAAGATTTTAAACTATATTTTAAAAGTAAAATAGTTTTTAAAATTGAATATTAAAGAAGCTTATTATAATATTGAATTATTTAAAAAAAAAAAAACTACTTTTTATATATATTATATTTATTATAAATACTTTATAAT
>SRPU01000125.1:0-31536 GCA_018360185.1 Claviceps lovelessii
ATTTTTAATTTTTTTTTTTTTAAAAAAAAAAACCATGATGATAAAGATGTTGTTGAAAAAAAAAACATTCGGCGAGCATCCTTCGCCCAGCGCTCGCGAGTTGCCGTACTGACAACAAATGGTATCGCACCAAGAAAAGTTGAAAACCAAAAGACTTGAAACTGCCCCGGTGGGGACCTCATACAACTCGCATACACAGATCCTTCGATCCATCCGCCACCTGCCAATGGGGGCCGGAAACAACCCCCTGTGCATGCCACTGTTCGACCGGGAAACAAGGACCCATGTTGTGTTGTGCCAAAATGACAATAAAGACGCCAGGATTCTCGCTGCGTTTGCTCCAAATGATGTCATTGCCTTGAAGCATCGGTTTCTAATTCCGCCCCTGCTGAAAGCTGTAAAATGTAGTGCCATTTCTCCCCCTTGCGGATAAAATTTGACCACACATGTATGTCTATGCAGGGCTTGCAATAATGGGAGCTGCTGACAATCCTGGCTGCGCTGCTGGTGAAGGTGTTAGCGTCTTTTGTGGCTTGTTCGTTCGAAGCAACTGCCTGGAGGCGTAATTGGCCGGCAGATTCGCAGCGACAGTTGCCTTTGCGTCGCGAAAAAGATCAAAGCATTCGCCAAGGACTTGTGGTGCCTCTTGGCCCGCTGGTGCAATGCCGGAATCTAGAATCTCTTTGATGTGGTCCTCAATCTCTTCAAACTCCGCCATATCATTCCAATAACGATCTGGTATACCGCTGTTATGTAACAACGCCAGAAGTCCGGCAACGACCGTGTTTACGGCTCCTAGGAGGGTGATGGGTTTCCCGTCTTCCAAAGACATGGAACCGAGAGCTGTGAGGGCTGCCCCAAGCAGGATTTGGAGTAACATGAGGCTCCATCGGACAAAGGTGGTAAAATGCCACAGATAAAAATAAAGATACTTGTGAGCAACGACGTCGCGATAGAGTCCTTGAGGCATGCCTATCGGTGGCCACAGCTAGTGACTTGGATGACAGGCTTTGTGGCTTTCACCATCTTTCACTCCACCGAGTCCATTGGCAATACTCGACCATTCAGTCGACGAAAGAAATCTATGGGGAATGACGCTGTGATGGCCATGCGATGCATGCGTTTTCGGAAGCGCAGGGTCCGCGTTTGGAGCTGGCGTGCCAGATTCAGGCATTTTTCCCCTTGATTCTCTGGTGCTCGTTGTTTTTGACCAATAGAAATGGAGGAGCCCGCCGCACGGAAAGGAGGCTCTCTTGACGTCTTAGGTGCAATGAGGGAATGCAGAGTAACGATTTTCAGGATGCGAGCTTGTGAGGAAGCGTGATGCAGGCTTTAATCAGGACGGTGTCCAAGGATAGAGGAACGGTGGATATGTAGAAAGATGAAGAAAAAGAAAGGAAAGAAAAGGAAAGGATGAAAGAAAGCCAGTCGAGTGTCGTTGTTTTGAAATGGGTTGGAGGAGCAATATGGGAAGCTCTTGCTCTCCTTGCTGCGAAATGCCTCCCAAGATCTGCAGAGGAGGAGCCTACTAGCGTGGCTAGGTGGACCAGTCACAGCGCTCCAATCGTTCAATGTAATGTTCAATGTTAGGGCAGGAGGGAGGTGACTGCATGTACGCTTCACCGCCTGCACCACTATGATGGCAGAAAGGCAAAACTTTGGCTTGACCCGTTGGTGATGGCTTCACGCAAAGCACTTCTTCTGCGCGCGACGCCTGGCAGCGCAACCTGGTCTCGACAGCGGTTTTCGGCCTCCTGTATCTATATTCGCCATAGGCCTTGCAATCAGCTCACTGCGTTCTCCTTTGTGGCTGCCTCGTGCGTCCGAGTCCTGACAAGTCGTGCGAAAATGGAGGAGCAATTTCTTTCCGCTCAAACAATAGAGCGCGACGGCAAACAATTTCGCACCATCACCGAGGGCAAGGCCACAATTCTCGTCCCGCAAGATGCCAAGGTCGGAAACGACACTTCGGACGACCAGCAGGTCTTCTACAACCCGATCCAGCAGTATAATCGGGACCTGTCGACTCTAGCTGTGAAGGTATACGGGGAGATGCTTTTGGATAAAAGGATGGAGAATTTTAAGAAGAAAAACACGAAACATAGCACAAAACATGGGAAGAAGAGGAAACGAGACGAAGCCGAACAAAGTGCAGACTCCAAGGACAACGACTGTACAGAGAAGCAAGTTGCCGCGGCGCAAGGCCTTGGACAAGCAGAAGAGAAGGGTAAAGAAGTAGAGGCAAAAGAAGAAGCAGAAGAAGAAGAAGTAGACGAAGAGGAAGATGGCGAAAACGGCCACGTATACAAGCCTGCATTCAAAATTCTTGATGGTCTATCTGCGTCTGGTCTACGTGCGTTGAGATATGCCTTGGAGATACCCTTTGTTACTTCTGTCACTGCCAATGACCTGTCGCCGTCTGCGACAGAATCGATCAAGCAAAATGCGCAGCACAATGGCGTTACAGACAAACTCAAGGCTACTAATGATGATGCACTGGCTCTCATGTATCGGGCCATCGCCGCCGGCCTGTCTAGACGGGACAAACGTGGGAATCCGAGTAAAGCGCACAAGTTCGATGTCATTGATCTGGATCCATATGGTACGGCAGCCCCATTCTTTGATGCTGCTGTCCAAGCTGTGAGAGACGATGGGGGTTTGCTCGTCATTACCTGCACAGACAGTGCTGTTTGGGCTGGCCACAGTTATTGCGAAAAGACATTTGCCTTGTATGGCGGGGTTCCTGTCAAGGGAATGCATTCCCACGAAGTCGCGCTGCGCTTGATTCTGAGTGCTGTCGCCACATCTGGAGCCAGATACGGACTGACGATCGAGCCTATTCTTTCGCTCTCGATCGATTTTTACACCAAACTCTTCATCAAAGTCACTCGATCGCCGTCGGCCGTCAAATTTCTGGGGGCCAAGACCATGCTGGTGTATAGTTGTGATGCCGGCTGCGGCGCATGGGAAACACAGCCGATCCTCAAGAGCCGGCCGTTCCCCAACAAGAAGGGAAATGGGTCTTTCTACAAGCACACCATGGCACAAGGACCCAGCGCCGACCGCTTTTGCCAGCACTGCGGGTTCAAAATGCATGTTACCGGACCCATGTATGGTGGCCGGATACACTCACAGGACTTCATTCATCGCCTCATAGACGAAATTCCCAAGTCATCGCCCGACGTTTACAAGACGCTGCCCAGATTGGAAGGCATGCTGCGAACGGCCCTCGAGGAATACATACCAGGCCCAGAATTGCCGAGCGACGTGGATCCCAAAGATGCTCAAGCAGCCGTGGTAGACCATACGCCCTTTTTCTTCATCCCTGGCAAGGCTGCTAGCATTCTCTCTTGCGCCACCCCTACGGACGACATGTTCCGAGGTGCTCTTATGCATCTGGGCTACCAGGTCGGCAGGAGTCATTGCCGTCCCGGCAGCATAAAGACGGATGCGCCGTGGTCGACCATCTGGTGGATTCTGACGGAATGGATCAAACAGAAGTCGCCCGTCAAGGTGTCCAAGTTTAAAGAATCCATGGCAGCTTGGAAGATTCTCCATCGCGCCGGGATCGTTGGACAGGAGGAGAAGTCCACCGATGACGGGAAACGAGATGGTGTGACAACGGCTGATAGCAGCAGCGGCGGCACAGATGTGAAAATGTCAGGAGCCGACGACGACGAGAAGCGGAGGACAGATGGTGCCGTCGCCGTGCAAGATGAGTCAAAGGTAAACGAAGACGCCGAGACGGAGACTTTGGGCGAGGAAGAGCTGCGAAAGACACTCGTCTTTGACGATGCGCTCGTGCAGCTTGGCAGACAGCGAGGCACTCGATATGTGAGGTATCAGGTCAACCCGCACAAATACTGGGGGCCGATGACAAGAGCCAAGGGCTGATTTGGCGAGACTTTGTTGTTGTTGACGACAGCCACGACACGGCGAAGAATTTGTCGGGACTCAACGGCATGGATGACGGGACGATGGGAGACTCAATTGCCCCACCCACCGGAGCTGAACATGTGCTTATCACCGGCAGACGTGGTTCGACGATTGTGACGAGTCAAAATACAGATGCCGATTTTTTGAACATCGACTTTTCACACCACACACTGTGTTCTTGAGAACCAACCACCACTCCTGCTTCCTCCCTCTTCTTTATGTCTTTGTAACCATCCAACTCGCCGGAAATTAGCACACGTCCGAAATCAACATGCGGCTCCAGAAAAACAAAACAAAACAAGCAAAATAAAAATAAAAACAAAACAAGTAAAATAAAAATAAAAATAAAAATAAGAATAAAAATAAGAATAAAACGAAAACAGCATGACGTGTGGCGTGGCGCTCCCGCCTTTTGACGCCGCAATTGCCAGAATCGAAAATGTCCACCTCCAAGAAGGCAATATCACATGGACATATGTGGAAGACCAGCAAAGCGGCCACGCAACCATTGACCAATTACTCTTTGTGGTCAAATCAACTCAGCAACCACCACCACCACCACCATCATCATCATCACCACAAGCAAGACCATTTACCATCTGCTGCCTCAAAGAAGACCCAGCCCGCGCTCCCTTCTTCTCACTCCATCTCCTCACCGTCACCGATGCTGTCATACCCGATGGGCTCCTTCTGCAGGTACCAGTCCTCACTTCGGACGGCCTACCGAGCCACCTGCAACCCACGCCCGATAACACAGTCGACGTGATTCTTTCGACAAAGTCCGGTACGGGACGAGCTCAGCCCTTCTGGGCGCATGTCGTTCGACCTCTCCTCCTCTACCTCCTCCTCCCTTCGCACAGCGCCCACAGCGGCGCTGCTCATACCACGGCGACAGAGCAACAAAACGAACCATGGAATCTGCTCACCACCCAAGACGAGCAGACTGTGCGGCGCTACGCCAGAAGCCTCCACCAGCAAAGCAGTCCCCGCAAAACCATCATCCTGATCAGCGGCGACGGCGGCATCGTCGATTTGCTCAACGGCTGCGGACACAACAGTCAGGCACCAACGCCGCCGCCGCCACGGCATCTCCTCGCCCTCCTCCCTCTCGGAACGGCAAATGCCCTCTTCCACTCTCTCCACAAACCACTCGATGCGAGTCCTGGCCCAACGCCGCTGGTCCTTGCTCTCCGCACCTTGTTTCATGGCACACCGCGGAAATTGCCCATGTTCAAGGTCCTCTTTACACCCGGTTCGCACATTATCTCCTATACGCCCGACACAGACAAGAAGAACAATACCATCATCATCAACAACAACAACAACAACGATGATGATGAACACGACAACGACGACGCCGCCTCAGCCCTCACCCGCCACGACACGGCCGTGTCAGTCCTCTACGGCGCCATCGTAGCCAGCTACGCCCTCCACGCAAGCATCGTCCACGAAAGCGACACCCCGGAATACCGCATCCACGGCGGCAAGCGCTTCGGCATGGTCGCGCAGCGCCTCCTCCAGGAACCGCATCCGTACCAAGCCACCCTCGAGGTCCAGTCCGCCGGCCTAGACCCGGCATCTCCATCTCCGTCTCCATCTCGCTCTCGCCACTACCGACGCATAAATCACACCACGCACGGCTACATCCTCGTCTCCATGGTCAGCAATCTAGAACGGACATTCACCATCTCCCCGGCCACCAAACCCCTCGATGCGACATTGCACCTCGTGCATTTCGGCGCCGTGGACCAAGACAAGATCATGCAGGCCATGACGGGGGCGTACCATGGCGGGCAGCACACGCTTCTGGAGTGGGACAATGGCCACAGGGTGCTGTATGAGGAGGTGGCAGCCGTGAGGGTGACGACGCAGGAAGAGGATCCGCGATGGAGGAAGTTTTGTGTGGATGGGACGATTGTCGAGGTGGAGAAGGGTGGGGGCATGGTTGTTGAGCGGGTCGAAGAGGCGCTGTTTTGGGTCTTGGTGGATGGGAGGGTGGGGAGATGAGGCTGTGTATATGAGAGAGTGAGGGCGTGCAGATGAGGCGGATACACGAGAGAGAGAGAGAGAGAGAGAGAGAGAGAGAGAGACTTTGCATGTTTTGTAGCCTAGAGCGTAACCCCTTCTCCTCTTCTTCTTCTCCTTCCTTCCCCCATTTTATTCCTGATGAGTACTGTAAATCAAGACATTTCCCAGAATGAACATCATTGCAGGGAACATGCCATGGAGGAATACATGAGGCACACCAGATACAAAGAAACAGAGGGTACTTTCAGCAACTGCAACGGTCGTCTTTCCTTCCATACGCATAACCAAACACAAGCATTCTAGTCCCCCAATAACTTTTCCACTCTTTTTTGCATCAGAGTCTCAAATTCTGCCACGCCGTGCTCCAACTTGGCCATCTGACCACCCTTAAGCCGATACACGATTCTCCTCCGCGGTGTTTCGTCACTTGCGCAACTCTCGTCGCCGTCACGATCACCTGCATCATCAGCGTCATCATTCCCTTCACCACCACCATCATCATCATCTAGATTTCCCTCCACGACTCCACGCATGAACCACCGGTCGTGGCTTACCAGCACCACCGCCCCTTGCCACCTGCTCAGGGCAACCCTGAGTGCAGTTACCGTCTCGTAGTCAAGATGGGTGGTGACTTCGTCGAGGACCAGACAATGAGGCCGACTCCAAAACAAACGGGCAAGTTCGCAACGGACTAGCTGACCTCCCGAGAGCTTGCTCACGGGAACATCAGAGGCCATGCGGCCAGGAAGACCGAGCTCGCCCAAGAGACCGCGGATGTCACCTTCGTTTAATGCGCCCTCCACCTCGCGGGTGAGAAGACCGAGCGCTGTGAGCGCAGGCTCCTCCTTGCCGATGGATTGAATGGCCTCGACTGCGTGCTGAGAGTAGTAGCCTAGCTTGAGGCGTGGATGGGTGGCGACGGTCCCGGCGGTAGGGCTGAATTCTTCAACGAGCATTCTGATCAAGGTGGATTTGCCGGCGCCGTTCAGACCGAGAATGCCGATTCGGTCACCCATACCAACAGTGAGGTTGATGCTGTCAACCACGGGGGCTGATTTTGGCTTGTAGCGGAACGATGCACCTTCGAGAGAGAGCAGAGATCCTGGGAAGCGCAAATGAGGTGGCTCGGGTAGCGTGATGACCACTGGCCTCTCTTCAAGGGGGATGTCGATTTCCTCTCGAGAAGTGAGATGATAGCCGACTCGATCACCGTTGAGCTTGAATCGGTGCCCCTTGGCGTTCACCTGCATGCCCATTCGATCGTCTAGCTTCTTTTGACGAGACTTTGCCTGACGAATCTTGTTGGTGTCGTCGTTTGCTTTGCCAGCCTTCATATTCCGCACTATTGACTTTTCCATGTGTGCTCGCTGCTTGTCCTGGGCCGCCTTTATCTTTCTGAGCCACAGCTTGCGCTCGGTCTGGGAAGCCTCATATGTCGGGAGGTCGCCGCGAAAGTAGGTAAGTTGCTTGTCTTTGAGAATCATCAAATCGGTACAGACTGAGAGGAAGTCTCGGTCGTGAGATACAATCACAACAGTGGGCGGTTTGTCCCCTTCCGCAGCATGTTGCAGGTATCGCTGGAGCCAAACAATGCCCAGCAAGTCAAGAAAATTGGTCGGCTCGTCAAGAATAAGAATGTCTGCGTCTTCCAAGAGGGCCGTGGCGAGGGAAGCGCGCATATGCCACCCCCCCGACATGCTGGTAATAGGTTGTGCCATGCGGTCTTGGCTGAACCCGAGACCTGTTAGGATAGATTTGGCCCTGGTGTCGATTTGTGAAAGACGAGCCGGCTCCACTTGAATCTTCAAGTCTGCAAGCATCTCTGCAGCTTCCTGTGTTTCCAGCTGCAAGGTTTCCGGGGCAATGTCGCTGCCTGGTTGGTTGACCCTTTTTTATATAGTCTGTAAGCATCTTTGGCCGCTGCTAATTGAAGATACAGGATACAAACAAGGGGAACTGGGTTGGCTTACAGAGTTTCAGACTCTGTGATCACCTTCTCAAATGCCACAAGAGCCTTTCGTGCCTGCTTGCCTCGAGCGCCACTTCTCAACCTGGCGTCTTTGTCCAGCTGGAACAGACGTTTTTTCAAACGGTCATGCTTCAGAGATCGCAGCGCCCTGACCGGACTGTATGGATCCGACGCATCAACGCCATCGGATAGGACTAGGCCAGTTCAGAAATACTTCTAAGGCGACCGGGCGGAAGACTCCTGCATAAACTTACACTTGATCTCCTGTTCGATAGTATCTCTAGCAATCGCTCGATTAACGACTTCTTGGAGAACGCTCTGCTCCCCTTGTTGCTTCCCAGCTGCTTCTGTATCGTTGCTTGCATCGTCGTCTGCATCAACCAACCTGCTCTGTTGAAGGAGAGCGATCCTGGTGCCTTCGGGAATTCCAGGTATGAGCTTTTCGGCAATGGCTCTGAGTAAAGCTGGACAGAGGTCAATCACCCAAGTGCACTTCAACAGAGAGAAATCAGGGCTGAAGCAAAACTCACTAGATTTTCCAGTACCGTTGCGGCCAACGAGTGCGTATCGTTTTCCTTGTTTGAGGAGTAGCTTGGCGTCGGACAATATTTCAAGACCCTGAGCGCGAGATCTTGAAGTACTCTTTGTAGCTGTCGAAGAAGTCACGCTGCCTGATGTGACGAGGATCTGCAAACCTTCGACATCGAGCTGTTGCACGCCAGAGATTTGGCTGTATCAGTACTTGTCTCGGGAACAGTCATCCTGACGATTAAGTTATTTTACCTCTCGACAATTGGGGGAATCGATGTGGAAACGAGTCTGCTTTGCAGTACACAGAATCGTGGCCGCTGCCTCGGATGGAGTTGACGTCATGGCTTTGGGAGAAATGCGAAAGCTTGAGACTGGCAGTTGTGCAGGGAGGCAATAAAACAGGCAGCGGGCGAGCCGAGCAAAGGAGTAAATCAAGCCGAGTATACTAGAGTGAAGGCTTTGAGAGGCTTTTGAGAACCAGAGAACCAGTATAGTGTCGGCAGATTCCACGTCACATCATGGCAATTATGGCAATCATGGCATGCCTAAGTCATGTCAGATCTGTCTGGTCGTGTCTGCTCAGAGTGGCAGCCATTGGGCGAAAGCCAATGAAATCGAGTACGGCAGCTGCTAATGCAGCTAATGCAGGTTTCGGAACATTGTTGAATGAGCCAGCTGTTGCACTTTGCCTGCTCCATGGAAGGACCTATTGGCATGATGTTGGCACGATGTGCATTGTCAGCACCAAGAGATGGTGAGTCACGCCGCCGGCTGGTGGAAAAGATGTGTTAAAAAAAATGGAGTGCATGGCGCTTCCCCGCTTTTGCCTCTTGCGCACAGCGAGACGGAGCATCACTGAGCATCAAAGAGCATCACAGAGCGACACATGGCGACACACGGTCATTTGACTTCGCTTTGCCAGTCCCTTGTAAAGCACGTGAAGCACGTGTCTGCTGTGTTTTTATGTGTCTAGTCTGGTATACATGTACATGAGACACGCCTTGTGTTGCAGCAAACCATAGTCACGGGGTCGTTCGTCGATTGAGGGAAGAAGCTCATCGCCCTTTTCTCGCGATGCTGGAGCCGCGCTCAGAACCCAGCACCAGAACCCAGCACCAACTGTGCTATTCGTCCCGTTCCACGGTAATAAATATTCCTTTTCCAGCTCTCATGCTTCTGATGTGCCTCTCCACTGTCTTGGCCGTGTCAACAGCTTTGGTATGAGCCGCCCGGTCCGACGACATAGCCTCCTCGCCCAGCTTCCAACCCACAGATAGTCTCAAGACCGCGACTTTGCCCCAAGAGCCAGACCAGTCAATAAAGTCATGGCCCTCCCGTCGCTGCAAGGCCTCAAACCAAGATGCACAACCTGTCAGATCAAGATACTCCAGCTTGTAGAAGTGGTTGCTGAGCATCCTTAGTACGAGGAGAGCCTCGCTCCACTCTTGGTCGAGAGAATGAGAATATATCGTTGTGCCGCCATACGGTATCTTGTGCCCATATGAGGAAGACACGGTCGAGGTCTTGGCTCGGGGCGTAAGGCACGGCTCCGGCCAATATGCTAGACTAAGATGTGTCACGTTTGACAGTTTCGACGAGAGCGTCAATAGCTGCTTCCACAAGACGTCTCGTTTGCTTTGTGGATCCAAGGCCAGAGATAGATGAGTCAGATTGGGGAGCAAGAAACGTGGAGGTCCAGGACTGATGTCTGCTGCTTCCCATGAGTCTTGCAGCTCCTCCACATTAAGATCAGCCTTAAAATGGCTGAACAAAAGAGAGCATACGTCTTTCAGTGTGAGAGACCTGCCGATAGACCCAGATAAGTCCAGACAAGTGATTTCAGAATTAGCACTGGCTTGGTCGTCGAGCTTATCGTCATTGTCAATACGTTCGGGGGGGAGAAGGATGGTTCTCAAGTCACTAAGCGAGATACCACCTTCGGAAGAAAGACCAACATATCGAATGAGGGCAGACTTTAAATGGCTCGGTATGGAGTACAGATGATACTGGTTGTATACACGATGGACATCCCAATCAACAGCCAGACTTTTGAGAGTAATGGCAATCAGACTCCTTGGATGTGGCAGCAGAGCACCAGCTAAGGCTGTGCTATCCAAGCTGGGGTAATTGATGCGAAGGGAGCGCGAGAATGATTGATCGACGGTGTCTAGAGCTGATTGTCTCAACACCCAGCTTCGAGGAGGCGCGGGGCCAGCGGGGAGTCTGCGGCCATCAATGTCAAATCTCTGTCGGCCTGGCCGACGGGGGGGTGGAGATGGATGTTCAGGAATTTGAAGAATCTCTCTGATGGCGGGCGGGACGCTTGGCGACGTTGTTGGGAGCGGCCGTGAAGAGGATGAGCTCCCGGCGGCAGCGTGGCGGAGATTTGCCAGCAACTCATTGACACTCTTGGGTGACTTTGCTGCTTACATGGTCAGCTGGCAATAGGAACGGCGCCATTCCAACCCGACCCTACAAGGGAGAACGAACCTGGGGGAGCAGACGATGAGGACGAGGAGGACGAGGAGGACGAGAAGGACGCGCAGGACGAGTTGACCAAGACGGCTGGAAGAGAAGGCTTGAACGTCTTGACGTGATTGCGCTTCTTAGGCATACCCGTGCAAGTTATCACCGCTGTGTAGGCAGTATCGAGACGGCACGCAAATGCATATCCAAATAAGTACGAAAAGCACGTGCGCAGATGATGCAGGTACAAGATGCAAACAAGCAGAATCGGGCTGGCAAGGGCGGGGGCGATGGTGGAAGGGAAGACGAATGACTTGAGTCACTCGACGAGTCGACTGTGTTGGACTCGGGGACTTTACCTTTACTTTGTCGTGAGGAGAGGAAAAGAAAGAGAGGAAAGGGAGGAGCGACAGACCCACCCAACTTCCCTTGGTGGTACCTTAGTAAACAACCAGTTCCAACTTCCAACTGTCCAACTGTCCAACACGTCATACCTGGTCTCTTTCCCCGACCGTCATTTCGAATCTTCGTCAGAGGGTTGAATGAGATTCATTTTTCGTCCTGTTCATCGGCACTGGTGGCCGCGGACTCGAAACCACGAGACCATCATGCCTGCAATGCCCGTTGCCTTATTGCCTCAACATCCGCCGCCATTCGGGCCAAGTGCCTGCCCGCCGCCTGCCTGTCGCCTGCCTGCTGCTGCCTGCTGCCATGAGTTTCTTCTTGCAGGGCCGATCACATAAAGCATCCGAAATCTGCCGTATCCAGGGACGAAAATGCCGAGTCATGAAAGCATCGTGCCTTCCTGCCCTCGAAACCGCTTTTGTGTGCCGCAAGATAAGAAGCATCGGGCCTTTACCAATGTCAGGCCATTTTCCTTGCCCTCAAACAACATCCAGATGACCCAGATTTTTGAGCGACCGGGTAGCACTCCCGGTGACACCGTGAGGCAAAGGAGGTTGTCGTGTGGTTTCTTCATCGGAAGACAAACTTGAATCTTGACCCTCACGTTGATGTTCCCGCCTCTGATTCGGACAAGGACAAGACAATAAACCTAGCATGGCCATTCGGCAACTTGTACTTCATGCCCGTCGAGTTCATATGTGCGTGACCGACTCCATGTGCCGACTTTCCAATCAATTCAGCAAAGAAGTTGAAAAAAAAAAAAAAAATCAAAAGTCTTCACTCCCGGCCGTGATATGGAGGTGTATGGATGGTCTACTCAAGCTCTACGCCCTAGCTTTGAACTATTTGCCCATATCAATGTGCAACGCGTGCCGCCCGTGTGCACAAAATCCATGGTCAAAGTGGCAGAATTTTGCCACCATAGCCATGTCCATTGCAAAGTCATGAAAATACCAGAAAGAACGGAGCGAACAGGTCGGCAAGCCCGTCAGTTTCAAAGGGTAGGGACCACGGTCCCACGGAAATCTCATGTGGAAACTGTGGAAGTACCCCAATGATGATCCAGAAGCTTACACCTACATCTAGCAAATTAGATTTCGCCATATCGATGCGTATCTTGAAACCCTTTGCCGTGCAACCACGGCTATGGCATAGCCGCCAGGCATATTGCATTCGGGTCGCCGTCGAAACATCTGATCTCGAGGTTTTATGTGAGCTTGCCAAGCCCTTTCTCGGACAGTATTGGTCTGCGATTTGGAAATGCTTGCAGAACGTCGGCTATACATGCCTAAGACACTCAACGCTTGACTTCGTTGCCGGAAAATTAGAAACAATTACGCCCTGATCTTGTACATAAGCTTCCCATTACTGAGAGGTTGATAAGTATCGGGAGAGCTGTCCAACGTCTGGTAGTTAAAATGTACAACGCTCACGGCATATGGTCATCCCTGCTACCTCGTGTTAGCCCTGTCGCTCTCTACGACCGAGATGCAGGCTGCAATATGAAACACGAGCCATCTCAATTCTGCCAAGTCCGTTTCGTCCGAAGGGGGTGTTCGCCGTCTCCATGGAAAGATTCGCCTGTCCACGGCCCAGTAACCGAATGTACCAGTTCTCTGCCAGGATGGAAAAGTACGGCATCGTAGCGCACCTTCTAAGCTTTGGGACCCCAATCAACAATTTCCAATGCTCACCGTACCATTGGCTTGCATCCCGCACTCATGGCAAAGCAAGATATGTTTTCCCCTGATGATCACTGAGAACTAGGCATTTGACTGATGTACTGCTCATTCGGCAAGATTTTTGATTTTCATCATGGCGAAGTCGCACGCTCATATAAAAATGAGATCGGGATCCCAATATTTGTATTCATGGAGGCTCCGAGATAAAAATGGGCGCTTTGAGGGATCTGATTTGGCATAACTCTTTCAAGTTTTCATCGTTGATTTTTTTTTGGAAACCGTTCATCTCCACGAAGACATACCATGCGGTTCTTTTGAATCGGGGACTGATCAGACTTATTTTTTCTTACGAGAAAAAAAGAGAAAGAAGAAAAGAAAAAAAGAAAAAAAGAAAAAAAGGAAAAAAAAGAAGAAAAGAAAAGACAAGACAAGACAAGAAAACAAAAGAAAGAACAGCCTCGCACAATCGGGAACATGGTAAAGATCAAACTTGACCATCTGAGAGATGCCAGTCGATTTTGGTGCTCACGTTGGGTTTCCAAGTCGCGTGAACTGGTGAGAAGCCGCCAACAGCAGACTGGAGAGACATGACCATTCTGGCTTGGTACGCAATGACTTTCAGATGACCCGTTCATCATGTCTAGGCCGAAGTGCTTTGGCAAATTTCATGCTGTTGTGCCTTGGAAATAACACTGTGCCAAGCCTCGTCAATGCACGACACGGCTTCTCCTCTCTCAACTGCTGTAGATGTCAACACCCTCTGCTTTTCTTCGCAGTGACAACCCGAGGCTGGTTCGTTGATACAGTAACCGAAAGCGTACAGTTTGGCCTTTTCTTTTCTCTCAGTCACAGGTCTGAGATAAAAATGCTGTCCTGAGTCCTGGGCTCCAGTGCCGCATCAAATATCATTTATCACGATCCTACAGGCAGATTGGCCAATTGACGACTACGCCGACCTGATATTGGCCACTCCTGGCAGCCAGGAGTTACACCAAACAGTACATTATGTGGCAGCTCTCTCGGACATGTTTCTCTTAATCCGCTAGAGGAGGTGAAGCTGATCTGCGACACGCCGCAAAGGCGGCCGTCGCTTCCGATTCTGTCGAGTCGATGCTGGTGTTGAACTGGATTCCCTTCATGTGAGGCATCAAGAGCCACGTCATAGAACGCAGACTACTTCGTTTCCGTCAGGTGTGTCGATCTCATCGACTAATCTCGATTATCGTTTCGTTTCATTTGGACCCCCTTCAGATGGCCCTGTCCATACTCGCCGCTTCCAATGCCATCCGATGCTCTCCAGTGTCCACCAGAATCCTCCACTCTAAACTCTGGCAGATGAATGGGGTATACTTTGTTGGGATCTAAACCGCTCATCTCCAAGCAGCCCTGCTGTGAGACTAGTCATCGTGTTACCATGACTGAGACGAGAGCGCTTTGAAGACCCTCTTTTGCATTCGCGTAGCCATACGGAAGGCCCGAAAAGCATGACCTTTTGGGCTACTACTTGGCGACAAAAGGATCACGGCGCGTTTCGAGAGAAGGATTCCTTTGGCCCAGGACCTTGTTTCTCCTCGCCACATGCATTTCTTCTGCCAGCAAAAGAAACTTCATCGTCTGTATTCGGGAGTCAGATGATGCATATCTGACGTTGAAACTTCGAGACGTGCTGAGCTAGTCTGTAGTAACGATTAGTTATGTTCCTAGTCAATCGACAGTAAATGAACAGTGTGATGCCAGCATACCACGTTTCATGGCGGAATCTGAAGTGTATTCGTGCCGTACTGGATAGCTGTCACGACGTCGCCACAATGGTGGTGGCATTTTCTGAGACCTGCAAGTACCCGTGTTGGCGACGCCTCTCGATCCAAGCCTAAACCTCATCGCAGAGGGCCAAAGGACTAGGCGTCTGGAAAGCTGGGCCCAGAGCGTGTTTGATATTCGGCTGGCGGCATTGGACTGCTATTGGATAAGGGTGTCAGGCAAACAGGGTAACCGGACCGAAAAGTCGGTAGACATTGTCTCCGTCGTTTCTGGGCCGTTCTGGATCATTCTGTCTAGATTGTCAACCTAGGTTTGGCAGCAGTTCCGGCGCCTGCTTTTTCGAAGACCTGCCGTTCATGCTTTGTAGGTTAGTCGTGGCAGAGGAGAGCCGATTCTTGGCCCCTGCCCAACGCCCAACGCTTGAAGACTTAAAGACTATTGTCGTTGGCGAGCAGTTCGATCCTAACAGTAACTGAATGACGGTGGCCTGTCCGAGGCAGGGTCGACGAACAATGGGGTGTGTCAAGAAAAGACGCGGATCGCGGGATAGGAGGAGAGGCGAGGAGAGCAGGGGAGAGAGGAGGAGAGCGGAGAAGAGCAGAGCAACTGTAGCCAGGCCAGTCTGCACAAGTGTAGTCGAGGGGTCGATGATATTCCCGAACGTCGTCTGGAGCAAAGTGACGACTTGGGCGAACAGGTCAAGCCACGTCAAGCTGTGTTCATGACCCGCATTCTCCATGGCTCTTTCCGTTTCGCTTGACCGCGGAAGGGAGGAGGCGGGAGGCGGGAAGCAATCCCTTGGCCTTTGCTTCTGTTGCCAGCTCCTTTCACTTCATCCGGTCCTGCTTCTGGCCCTGCTTCTGGCCTTGGCTCTGGCTCTGGCTCTGGCTCTGACTCTGGCTCTGGCTCTGGCTCTGACTCTCGCTCTCGCTCTCGCTCTCGCTCTCGCTCTGGCTCTGAGTCTGAGTCTGGCTCCGGCTCCGGCTCTGGCTCAAGATCTGGCAAAACATGTGCTGGATGCGTTAGCCGGGGTTCCTATTTGTTCACCTCATGTCTTCGGCCTCCGTAATCATCATTGCTCGGCACTCTTCTCAAAAGGGGACCAACGCTCGCAACCTGTCTCGATTGTTTGTTTTCCTCAAACGTCACTGTCCCGTCTCGCCACCTCTCCCTTCATTCCTCTAACTCAAACATTGTTGATAATCCGAGGCTATCCACGGATAATTCTTCTTCGCACAATATACCTAGCTTCCTCTTCTTCCCGTCACAGAGTAGCTTTCTCGACAAAAACTTTTCATGTCAGCCATTTACTGGACGTCGTACTACATTTCCGCCCTCTCTACATTTCTCGGTGTGAATCACGAACACGAGTCCTTCTTAACATACGATACATGCCAGCCACGTCGGCGAACGGTGCACTTTCACTGAGTACATTTGCTTTTTGAACAACCGTATTTTGTACCATTTTGGCTTGTGTTGTTACTCGGTACCTTTTATTCTACGCGGGACTTTGGCCTATCCATCCCATTGGGAAATCTCACCGTTGCTCCCCCGAATAGGGCTTTGAACCTTGTTTGACCAAATTTCCACGCCAGGTAGAGGGGCTCATAGACGCCGTTTCCTATTGTCCAAAGACGTTTCTTTTTCTTTCGGCAGCATATGATCCTTTCTCTCAACGGTAGTAAGTCTTCTTTTTGATCGTTGACCAAGGGGTTGAACGTGTCGATAGAGCGAGTTACTTTTCAACTAACAATCTACCTGTAGAATTAGAAATCCCCCTGCCAGCCAAATAAAACAAAGTAGAAGAAGAAGAAGAAGAAGAAGAAGAAGAAGAAGAAGAAGAAGAACAGAAGGACGCAGAGAATACAAAGAAGAGGAGGAGAACTTCGGTCACTCGTGGAGAATATAATACTCACTTTCATTATTTACTCCTGCTAGATTAGTGGCAGAGCAGCAGGAAATACCACTACAAATCAGGAAAAGCTACTTGTGAGCTTGGTGGTCAGCAAGCCTCACACTGCCACAGACAACCACAGACAAGATACCGTCTTGGTCTCCATAGAATTCTAGTAAGTCTTCTGATTAAGTTAATCGGGTTTTCATCTATTCAAGAACAGAAGTTCCAGTGCACTTATATGTGCTGACGAGTGTGTGACACCAGCCCGGAATATTGCTGCCCTTCCCCCTCTATTTTTTTCTTCTATTTGTTTTTTTTTTCTTGCTTTCTCGTACCATCTATCCAGGGCATATATATGATTGATGATTTAAAAAAAAAAAAAAAAAAAGTGTTCTTCTCAGTTCAGCTTCTGTTGTAAACATTTGAGAGAGCTTGGAACTTCATCTTTTCGTTTTTGTTTTTCCCAAATTTCACGTTGATGGATGTTGAGGCTCGCCGCCATACAGGATTGGTTTTCGGCGTTGCTTGGCATAGAAAAGGCCTCGATACCTGTTTGAAATATCCACAACAACCCACAGGGCTGCTCTCCCATGCATCCTCAGTCGTCAAAGGTATGCATATTCTCTTTGAAGCAATATTTTCGTTCAAATGCCTCTCGTCCAGACTTTCTATGCAAGAAATGTGTTGGAATTATGAGGAAGGACGAGCTTTGTACGCCGAGGGAGGTTCAAGCATGCGTCAACGGCCAAGTGGTGATGGGATATTGATTCAAAAGATGCCTTCCACTTCATTAAAAGGTATGTTCACCGAGTTCCATCTCATTTCTCATCCCTGCAAAGACTGCTTCGATTGTACTACCGGGCATGATGTTATGGCGCCAGTCCTTCTCCCCCCCCCCCCCCCCCCCCCCCCTTTCTCCCTTTTCTTTCTGCCTCTTCTAGCCGGCCGGCGTGAGCGCCTGGAGCCATACAGGAAACTGGATCAAGGTGCCCAGGTCTGCTCGACGAGCTGGCGGGATAAGCAAGAGGGAAAAAAATGGCATTCAGACGCCGGGTGGGTTTTGTGCAACGTCCGGCCCCCCTTCCTCCACCCCCCCTCCCCCAGTGATGCGTGGCGTTCGTTCCGACAAGTCTGCACAATCCTTGCAAAGAGCTGCACGCCTGGCTATGGTGCCTGGAGGTCTGAGTCTTCTGAGTGCTCCGAGTATCCAGATGTACTGTCCAGCGGTTGTACGACGTGGTGTCGGGACCCCGTTGCATTGCGCTGCCTGGGCACATCCCCCATCCACCATGCAGAGGCATCCCAAAAAGGAGCCCCCCGGTCACCGTGCCATTTCATGTCTTGCCTCTGGAACCGCCTTGCTAACAAATCGGAAGCAGCTGGCCTTTCGCGGGTCTATCGGTGACGGCGTTTGAATCAGTTGCCCAGCCTGTGGCTGGTCGTGGTTGGTTCATGACGAGCCAACCAGTCGACGCCGTTTCTTCCCCTTCCACCGATCTTGGAGCGGGCAATTATGCGTGGGAGGAGACGAACTGACGTCTGTCTTGCTTGCAGAACGATTACAGCTCCTCGCCGCCGCCATGTACGGAGCTTGAATACCTCGATATACCGCCGCCCCCAACAGGAGACTTGAGGTGGGTGCTCGCTCCCATTCGCAGATGGTTCTCGTTGCATTCGAAGCAAGTGCCATGAGTGTTACCGTTTCCCTTGATGCCTTTTGCCCTCTTTTTCTTCAGTGTTATGGCCTTTTCGGGTTAAGTCTCGAGCGCTCCTTTGCCACGGGGCCGCTTTGCCACCACCCTGCTCCGAGTGGTGTCTAAGTCGTGTAAAGCCTTTTTTTTTTAGCTGTCGTCTTGCTGGCATTTGGCAGCAACATTATTATCATTATCATTATCATCATAATCTTCTTCATCATCTTTCATAGTCTTCCATCATCTTCATCATCACCACCACCAGAAGCAGCAGCGGCAGCGGCAGCAGAGACGGAGAACAAAAAGAAATACATCAACATCAACACCATCTTCTACATTTGTCCAAATAGTAGGCCTCTAGACCAGAGCAGCCAGCCCCTCCCCCTACCCTCCCTTTTCTCCCTTCACTCCCATCTCTTCCTGTTTCTTTCCTTCGCCCCGAGATGACAACACCCAGCATCTGCTTGTCTTGACATCCTTCCTCCCCTTGTCGTCGCTTGTCATCGCTTGCATCGCTTGCATCGCTTGCATCTCTTGCATCTCTTGTATCTCTTGTATCTCTTGTATCTCTTGTGCCCTTTTTTGCAACTATCAAGGCACCGGGACGGCGTCGTGCCCTTCCGCATCCATCTGCTTGTCTCGTGCAACCTAGGCGTTGGCGGTATGACCTAGAAATTTGGTGGTACTTGAACACATCGTATCGCATGGAAAGGCAGGACAGCGTCTCTTGTGGTAGTCAACTCTATGCCGCATCCTGAATCTTTTTTGAGCTCTTTCTTCAACTTGTTGCATCGTCGGCCCGCAGACTAACCAATGGATAGATACAATCAGGAAGGCGGCAACTCATCGCTCACGATAGATGCTCCTGAAGCCTCACCCCTTTTGAGTCTCTTCCAGTCCAGCAACGACTTGCCATCGGGCTCTAGCTACACGCACGACTCAAACGGCTTCTATCCCCCCAGTGGGTCAATCTTCACTCCAGATGGCAGGTTGCGTCTGAGTTCCAAGTAGGTCCTCGCCTTGACCATCGTGTCGGTGCCGACCAACATGATTTTTTCCACGCATCATAAGTCCTGGCGAGGCCCGTCAAAAGCGACATCGTCGAGCGCCTCGCCTCGCCTCGCCTCGCGGGATCTCAAGTCCTCAACTCCTCCAAATTGGCAAAACGCTAATCACTCTCACTCTCACAGTCCTAGTCCCTCTACGGGTATGGCACATGTTCAACAACAGCTTCATAATCATCGTACTACGACGCTGCCGCATCTGGGCCCTCACATCAACTCTCGCGAGCAATTTGGCCCCAGCTCAGTCGCGCCATTTCAGAGACGCGTCTCGGACCATTTTTCTCGAGGACCTCCGTTTCCCGTCTCAAGAAGACAACCGTTGACAGGTTACACACCTCCGGCCACGAGGATGGACTCGCACCAGTACGCTCACAGGGCCAGCCCAAACGAGGCTCCTCCTCTGCTGCCAATCGAAATGCTGGGCACCCTGCAGCACATGGATCCCAGCATGACGCCTATCAAAGTCGACATCAATGGAACCATTGACAAGGGCCCGTTTCTGTCCTCAGAAAGAGAATGGACCTGCTACAGAAGGAATTACCTGGCGTGCATCTGCTCCTACTCTCTCAGTCCGAATTATCCAGCCGTACCGATCCAGTTCACACCAGCCTCTCTCTCAGGCGCAAACGGATCGCAAACCTTCCAGGTCTACGGCTTCGCCATGTGCATCTCGGCTGTGGTGGCAGACAACGAGCAACACAATATTGAGCTTGTTCAACACACACCAAAAAGAGACAAGGGCCCCATCTCCAAGCCAAACAAGACGGCTCTCGCTCCCAAGACGAACTCGACAACGCATGGGGCCATGAGTATGTACGGAGATGGATCCGGCATGGCAAGCACCACGCGACCTCTCTTTTCTGACGGATTCGGCGGCCAGCAGGGAGTCGGCCAACAGATGCCTACAGAACATACGTTTGAGCGCATTCAATTCAAGCAAGCCACTCAAAACAACGGCAAACGAAGAGCAGCGCAACAGTATTATCACTTGGTAGTGGAACTCTGGGCTGACGTGGGCAATCAGACCGCCGATCAGTTTGTCAAGGTGGCATATCGCAAATCGGCCAAGATGATTGTTCGCGGCCGATCGCCCGGCCACTATCAAAATGAGAGACGCAACAGCCACGGAAATGGAGCCAGCGGCGCCACTGGCAGCGGAGGATACAGGCCAATGGGACCAATGGGCGATTTTGGCAATGGTTCTGGCATGGGAGGAACTGGACTTGGCTATAACTCGGGCTACGACGGGCGTGGTACCAGTTACAACAACGTTAGGCATCAAGAGATGTCGCCAGACAGCATCTTCTCCTCGTCAAATGACGGAAAGCCTCCCGGAAAGACCTACCAATACTATACCGGATCGACGCCATATGAAAACCACGACCGGGTCGATTTGTTTGGAAACAGAAACGGGCCAGACAACACGCTGCACTCGACCCTCCCCAATGGCCGCAAGGTCAAATCCGACCTCGATTTCAATATGCTCCCCAGTCCCTTCGCCGGGGGTACGGGTACAGCGCGGGCTGATGATCATCATGGCCGGGAACGATTTGACGGGCGTCACAGCTCGGGAGGCTTCTATCCGTCTATCGTGTCGCCAACTGGGCTTGGCGCATTGTGATACCAACATATGGCGTCTACGGGCGCTAGCCCTTGTTGGAAGAAGAAAAGCGCCCTGATTTCTTCTTTACCGCTTTTGGGCGTTCTTAGCCTGAGCATCATGTACCATTCTCATTACCTGTCGAGCTGAAAGGGCCCAAAAAAAAAAAAACAATAACATTCTCATATCGAAAAAAAAAAACGGCTTTGACAGCCGCCGGCCAGGACTCAAAAGTTCTTTTTGGGTAGGCAGGAAATAGGAAAGGAACAGAAAGAAAGAAAAAAAGAAGAAAAAATCTCCCAACACACAAGACAGGGGAATAATCATACAGAGAGGGGCATTTTTTTTTCGACCAACTATTTCAGCTACTCGTTGTGCGTTGAGCCACAAACCGATTTTCTTTTTCTTTTTTTCCCATTTTTTTTTTTCAGTTTCAGAAAGGACAGTTTGATTGGCATTTTGAACAGGTTTGACAGTTTGATTTTTGATTCGGCATTTGCTGGGGAAACCGAGGCTTGACGTATGTATTTCGAGAGCGGCGGAGCGGCGGAGCGGCGGCTTGATTCATCACACACCCGGAACGCTACATAATCACTTGCAGAATGAGTGGGGAAGACGGGTTGTTGTTTGCATCGGCTGTCGCAAGGCATGGATGACCGTGTGGCAAATCTGGTTGGGTAGCGCCGTGGCATGGGTCTCGATGACAGCCGACTCGAACCCGAGAAGAAAGAGGGCAAGGGGGGGGGGGGGGGGCGCCGAGGACGGAAAGGAGGGAAAAGAAGGCAGAGGAGGCAGAGAAAGCAGAAGAGGAAAGCAGAGGGAAAGGGCAAAAAGAGGGTACAGGAAGAGCTTGCGTGTGTGAGAGGACGGAGTACGGAGTACTTGCAATAATACATATAAAGGAAGAACCGGAAAAGCTACAGCCAAGCGCAGGGCATGGCGGTGTAGGAGTAGGAGAGGGCTCTCGTCATCTGAACTCTGAACAGCACTCACTCACCCCCCGTCATCCCTGCGCGGCCAAGAATGCGAGAGGGCGAGAAAGTGAACAGAGCGAGAGGTCATGGGGGAGCATGGGGACGGACGGACGACAAGGGGGATGCGAGTTGGCAAACAAGCAGGCGAGGCCCAGTCCACCACCGTCGACAGAGTGGACTTTGAAACTGGGGGAGCTCATGCTCATGACCATCCATGAGTCCATGAGTCCATGAGTCCATGAGCAGGGAAGAGAGATGGTCAGGGTTGCAAAAGAAATCTTGGGAAGAGTGGTTTCTGTACCCAGGATACCCCAGGTTTTTTTTTTTTTTTTTTTTTTTTTTTTTATTCGTCGTTTCCCTTTTTGTTGTTGTTTCCATCTTATATCTCTGTTCATACTATCTGTGTCATTTTATTACCTCTTTCCTTGTCCTTTGTATTATTTGTCGAGTATTTTTCTTCTACAGGTCTAAACACGATATTTTTCTTTATTTCATTCTATTTATTTACTTTTTACAACCATGAACAGTCAAGAGAGGAGCAAAGGGGGGGAGAGGGAACATGAGACAAACATCAAGAGAGAACGGCGCAAGTAGCCGCGAAAATACAGGGTGATGATTTGCTTTGGCTGTGCGGTCATGGCTCCAGTAGGCAGGAAAGTAATGAGAAGTAAAATAGAATAAAATCTGCCTGGAGATGTTGAAGCAGGACGTACAGGAGGCCAGACACACAACACAACTTGTATTACAGTGCAGGCGTCTGTCTGTATGCACGATGTATGTACATGGGGACTCGATTTCCTTTTTGCACACTTGCCCTTGGGGCTGCACGTCAGTGGAGCTAGAGCACACTGGTGACTTGGATCAATAATACATGAATTGAACTGTTTTGGTCCAGGTTGGTTGGCGTAATCTGAGCATCGTAGCCAGGAGATAGTTTACCAACATACATACATAGATGCATATATACATGGTCCTTTATGCAGGTTATGTGCGTTACAGGCCGTGTTCTCCTAGGTACCTACATGCTAGACATGTGGGAGGTTTGGTCTTGTCTCGCCGTCATGCTGTCAGGAATGAGTCCAATCGCGAGCGGCAGATAGCTGGGACGAAGTGTGTGCCAATCGTTTTATGGTGATGATGGGATAGATGGTTGGATGGATGGATGGATGGATGAGTAGGTGGGTGGGTGGTTGGGTGGCTTGAGGCGAGCGAAGGGGCCATGGCTTGCTGCCGGGATCACCATCATGGCAGGCAGGTAGTCAGAATTCCAGTCTGGCCCCCATTCCAACAAGCTTACTCCGTCCCGCATTCGCACTGCCTTTGTAGCCGCAGCCTTGTTGTTCTTCGTCTGCGCCCTGCGCCGAAGCATTCCCCCATGTTTCATGCCGAGTTTGTCGGCGGCAAGCGTATTGTGCCGGGTCTTACATCGGTCCATTGTTTGATTTGGCCTTGCTGTATGTATTCGTTTTGTCCTTTTTTTATCTTTTTTTTTTTTTGGCTCGACCTTTGGTGTCACCCTGTGCAATGTACAGTATGTACTTTGTGCTGGTTAGCTTCCTGTGATGTAGCAAACGGGAGCGCTTGGGCCATTTTGTAATCAGGTGGGATGCAAGAAAATAAAATGTAGTAAAATAAATAAAAAGAAGTATAAGAAAAAGAAAAAAAGAAAAGGATATTACAGAGGAACTTTTTAAAAAAAAAAAAAAAAGACAAACCGGAATGGATAATGCGGGCCATGGAGGCTTCGACCATCTTGGCCGTGGCCTCGAAGACAGTCCAATCAAAGCTACAAGCAGCCGAGATGAGGTGGAATTGAAAAAAAAAATTGAAAAAAAAAGGGGGGGGGAGGCAGCAGATCGCCTTGAATTGAATGAATAAGGGCGAGGATCCCCAAACGACCCTTGGCTGTCAATCTGTGACCACGTCACAACAGCTGAGGACTCGGGAGGTGGCCAACGTGGGGCCTGGAGCGTGAGCCGTGGAGCGTGAGCCGATACCTGAAGGCTGACTCGGCCGACTGCGGAGAAATTGCCTTCTCAATCGAGTTTTAGAGGGAGCGGATGGCGGGAACAAGACGCCTCCGTATCCGGGGTTGGGCGCTGCTGTGCCAACAGTTGACGGCATCGTGGGTATGACAAGATGGCGCTTCCATAACATTCGTCTGCTTAGCCGCTTGCACATGATATAACGGATGCACGGCGTGCCTGAAGCCCATCAAGTTGAAGTTGGCCTTGGACCAGGAGATTGCGCATTGCTTCGTCATCGACTCAGCGACACGAGAAAAAGGAACGACAGCCGAAGCAAGCAGCTCACTCGTGCCGTACCGGTGAGAAGGAGGGAGGGCTTGGATGGCTTGGATGGCTTGAATGGCTTGGATGGCGCAAGGAGCGCGAAGGGCGCGAAGGACTCAAACGGGATGAATGGTTCGAAACTGCTCCTTGTTAGTCATGCGCCCGCCACGGCCTGCTGGCTATGCAGGTCACTCCCAAAGCAGCCGGCATGGGGGGAAAAAAGGAGCTACAGTACATGTGCAGAGGCACAAAGTCCGAGCCAAGGCTTGCCAATGCCACTTCGTCTCGTAAATTGCCTGGCCAGCAGCAAGGACTGTTGTTTGTTGTTCATCTCTGGAGAGAGGCAGAAATGTGTTTGAGGCACTTCTTGACCGGGCGCTAGGATGCCCAATCTTGTGTCATGGTTTGTCAAAACGCGCAACCAGCGTCCCGGAACGTACAGATTGAGATTGGTCCATGTAGTCTGTCGCGGCGTGCCCACCAGAGTGCATACAGAACTAGACTGTACCAGTCAGTCAGTACTCTTGTGTCAAAGTGGCTTACACTGACGTGAGAGGAGCATCAGTCGACACCACAAGAAGTCCCGTCTGTTCAGTCATCGAGCCGAGAGGTTGCAAATGGGAAGAGAAAAAAAAAAGAAATCGACGAAGAGATCCCGACTCTCCAATAGTGTCGCAATGACGGTGCTCGAGGTCGAAAGATGAGAAAGACCAAACTACGGAGCTCAGCTTCCTGGTACCTGAGGCCGTTGGTTCTCCTTGGGAAATCAATTGTCGCCCCCTCTGTTGTGGACTTTGTCTCAGCAGCTGGCAGAAAGATCTCGATCGCTCGCGTCCGAAGTGTTCCAAGCTAGGACAAGTCATCATTCTTGCCATGGTAATGCCTGTTCTGCTGTTTGTTTTATTTCTGCCTTCTCTCTTTCCTCCTGACCCATGACCGAGGCCTGAAAATAATATTCGATGGCGTGATATTGCCTCTGACTGCCGCAATATTTGAAGCCTTGAGCTTGCGTTTGTCACGGGACAGAGCCGTCAAGTGAATCAGGGTTGCTGCTTCAAAACGAGGGGCATCTCACATCCCCCGGAAAAATCGCGAAATAGCAACCCAGACCGGAAGATTCCTTGCCGTGAAAGAAAAGATAAAAAGCAAAGAGAAACAGGAAGAAGAAAAACTGACACAGCTATTGGTAAATCTTGCTCAAAGTTCTGGGAAAGATTGTCTGATTGTTGAAAACTCGTTGAGGCCGTTGTGTTGTGGGAGTTTCGTCCTCAACATGATCCTCCACTTCATGTACACAAGGGTCGCCCAATTTTCCCCTTTCCCCCCTTTTTTTTTTCTTCGCGGTTACGGCCAACTTTCATCCGCGCGCAAGCACTACAGTATCTTGTCCCACACAAGGAGGTGCTCCGTCCTAGCTTTCAAAGAAGATGATCACCTCGCACGGGAGATCGTCAACATTTCTTGACATCGCACTTGTTTCCTGGAGAAGGAGACACAAATCCAAAGTCTCAGCCCTACCAGGTATGTTCGATATGTAGAGTGCCTCATCTTGAGTCTCACTGCATGTTATCCGTCGACGCCGTTGCCGAGCCGACGGAGGAAAAAGCAAACTGCTAGTGCTGGCCGTGACAAACTGTCATCAGTATCCGCCTGATGTAGACGTTGATGGCAGATGGAAGCTCACGCGTCACATCGCTCGCTTCTCTCTCGCTCTCTCGCTCTCTCGCTCTCCCTCCTTTTTTTGCCCCTTCACTACTTCTCCCCCCCTTCTGTCGGCGGCGCAAACCACCCCCCCCCCCCCCTCTGTCGGCGGCGCAAACCCCCCCCCCCCCTTTTTGCAGGTCTTATCAACTTCTTGATCATGGGTGCGCAAAAGATCCCGCATGTGCCACCTACGGGTAGGCGTCACCCAAACGTACTGTGAGCGCGAGAATGACCCCCACGTGTTGAACATGTACGCGGCCGTTTGCCACATGATAAGCTCTCTGCTGGCGGCGTCTGAGCTAATGTGTACCGAGAGTCAGCGACAGGGAATAGTAAAAACAAACCTTCTCAAGTCCAAAGCAGCCAGCTCATCTAAGGGAAAGAACTTCTTTCAGTATGTATGTATGTTGATCGATGTACTACATATGTATGTACCGTACTGTACATGGTATGAGACCAGGTTCTCGGCAAGAAAACACCCCTCGTGACAAAGGTGTATCCTGCGTAGGAGCGGGGCAGGAAAAGAGACAGGATTTTGGACGTGTAGATATGACCTGTCACATGGACGGGAAGAGGCTCATGCATGCAGACGTACACCGGTGATCGCTTGTGCATGTTCGACGCAGCCGAAATATGAGACAGACAACCTCCAGGGGTTTGTTATAATGTCCATTTCATCCCAGTCCCGTGGGTGCTACAATGTAGCTCAAAAGGGATGGTGACGAGCAAAAATCTGGTTAGACATGGAATACTTACTTGGGGAAGCAAAAAACCGTCTAGCCTTGGCGTCAAAGCTGCGCAGATAAAACAATAAATAGCTGTGACATGAATATTGGAAAGCATCGGGGCACAAAATGAGGCCTGAAAAATTGGTAACCCGGTTGACGGGGGGGGACGAGCGAAGAGCTTTTGAGTGCAATGTTTTTTTTTTTTTTTCGACGGGTGCAAGGCCATTCTGTCGCATGTCACTTTCTTGGCGAAAAAAGGAAAAGAGTAGAAAAGTGAAAACGCCAAAGTCGTGGTACTTTGAGATACTTCATGTCTTCATGTCGGGGTTGTGTCCCGTGTTCTCGTCGATGCTAAGCTTGTGCGTTCCGCGGACAGCGGAACTTCATACAGGCAATAAATAGTCTGCAGCGCAGGCAGGCGCAGGCAAGTGCAGGCAAGTGCGAGGCAGGCGCGGGCAGAGAGGCAAGGCACGCACGCCCACCCACGCCCACGCACGCCCACACAAACACGCACACACGCACGCACGCACGCACACACGCACACATCACTCTGAACTCAGACATTCTCATGAGCGTCTCCAGATGGCATCAGCCATGCGGGCAACTTTGGCCATCTCTGCTGCATCATGCACACGAACTACATCCGCTCCACCCTGTACTGCCGCTGCCACTGTGGCTGCGGTGCCCCAGATTCTTTGCGATGGCTCTTCTGCAGCGGTTACTTCTCCGATGAAGCCTTTACGGCTAGACCCAACAAGCCACGGCATTTCTGCCAGGCCAGGCCAGGTCTTGAGCTCCTCAAAGCGCTTCAGGATCTCTAAATTCTGAGCCGTTGTTTTGGCGAAGCCTAGGCCCGGGTCGAGAATGATGCGCCAGCGACGGATCCCAGCTTCTTCCGCAGCAAAGACTCGTTGTAGGAGCTCCGAGGCTACAGTGGGAATCAAGCCGCCTTCATAGTTGGTGAGTTTCATCATGGTCTGGGGCGTCCCACGCATATGCATCAGACATATGGTTTTGCCAAGGCGCGCTACCGTGGAAAACATCTCAGCATCAAGCGTTCCGGCCGAGACGTCATTGATCATGTCGGCTCCGCTGGCGATGGCTTTTGCAGCAACGGAAGATCGGTAAGTGTCCACGCTGATGGCGATGTTGCGGGCTTCTGGGAGAGATCGAATGAGCTCAATGGCAGGGATGACACGAGCGGCTTCCTCCTCGGCAGAAACTTCAGGTCGACCCGGAGCTGTCGACTGTCCACCCACGTCGATGATGGCGGCGCCACCACGAATATGATTCAAGACAGTGTGACGGAGATTGTTCAAGTTGTGCTTCCCACCGTCCGAAAAGGAGTCGGGGGTCAAGTTCAGGATGGCCATGACATGCGTCCTCCGGTCGTGAACGAGTGGAGTAAGATGATGGGTCATGGCACGTATTGGGGTGATGGATGAGAGCGATTCTCCAATAGGGAGATCGTTCAAGTAGTCTGTGATCAATTTCCATGGCCTTGACGGATGAAGCGCTTTTGAAGGCACCAATCTGTAGCGAAGCAAACATGGCGGTCAATAAAGAGAAGAAAAGAAAATTGTGGTTCAAGGCACCAGAGATTGGGGCGGGATCAAGGCTTACTCTGCTAGAGGCCTTAGGACAAATTCCCGCTCCGGAATGCCTACATGAGGAACGTTCAAGCGGTCATGACGTACCACTTCATCTCCGTAAAGTAGGATGTCCAAGTCGATGTTGCGGGGCCCTTTGTCAAGGACCTTGCGCCGTCCTAGATGATTCTCAATGGACTGAAGCTCATCCAACAGGGCCAACGGCTCCAAATCGGTTTCCACCTGTTGACGAGGAGGGGGAGGAGGAGGAGGAGGAGAAGAAGAAGAAGAAGCAACAGTCAGTATGTGGAGATTAGGAGAGAGGAGAGGGGAAAGGGGAAAGGGGAGTAAATAAGATATGGAAGAAAAGGAGGCAGAAGAGGAAAAAAGACGAAGACGAAGACGAAGAAAAAGAAAAAGAACAAGTAGAAGAACAAGACACACTTCGCAAGCTCCATTCAGAAATCGGTCCTGCTCAAGGACATACATGGGTTCTGTCTCCCATAAACTACTTGTGCGCTTCACGCGTATGCCTCGACGGTCCATCTCGTTGCACGCCTTTTCAATCTCGGCGACTCGATCGCCCAAGTTGCTTCCAAGGGCAATGTAAGCCTTTTTCGGACGCGTGCCGCCATGACAGGCACAGGCGGAGGCAGAATGCGCACGCTGGACGATTTGCGACGTTGTCCATGATGGAACACGACACGGGATCAGAGGTGAAGAAGGACGCGAGGGTTGTCGCGTCGACAGCCGACGTTCACGTCCACGTCCACGACAGTCAACAGGAGGTGTCGGCTGTCTGCGACGTCGGCGACAAAAGCCCACGGCCCCACGGTGCACAATCCGCAAAAGGGAGGGCGCAGACGAAGCCATGGCAGACAAAGCGGCGCCTTGTGCCGTGCGCATGCGCATCAAGACCGGGCAGCGTCAGCGTCAGAACCACGAGGGCACGAGGGAGGTCGACCGGCAAGAAACCATGAACCGGACATTGGATGCATCCATCTGTCTTTGTGTGGCGTGGCGCGGCGCCGATGCGCAGGGGCGAAGAATAGCCGGCTCCGTCTAGAGTCTTGGACCCGCAAGGCCGCCCATTCGCACCTTCCCACCTCCCCGCGCAACTCGCACCTGCCAATTGTCCCTCGGCTCCTCTGGATTCGCCCCCGCCCCCAGGCCGCGAATTCCGACCACGGGCCCCTCGCGTTGCTCCCAAGTCCCAACAGTCCCGAGTCGTGACTGCATGTGGCCTCCTGAGCCTCGGCAATGCCCAGACAAAGCTCTGTCCAAGTGCCAGTCCGTGACCCGTCATTGGCCAGCCGCCGCGCAGCCAACACGCGCAGCCAGACAGTAGAACGGTCATGAAGGATATTTCCATCTCTACATTTCCCCTTTTCTTTTTTTCCCCTGCTCTTGTCAAGATTCCTATACTCTTTCGCTATCCATTCCTCGCCCGCGCTCCTCTGCTCTTTACCATAATTTTATCCCTACAACATTCAGACAAGATGGCTTCTCCTCGTAAGTTTCTGCTTCACTCTGCGCCGCGCTGCCTCTCCCCTACCAAAAGCACGAAGACGTCATCCGGGAAATCCGACGAACCACATGTCTTCCCAACTCTCCCCTTCCTGCCGCCATGCACGCACTCTCTCCCGAGACGGATGGGAACACGAAATGAAAGAGAGAGGGAGAGCTGGGTCTTAAAAAGCAAACTCCCCCCCAAAAAAAAAACAAGAAAAAAAAAAGTGGAAGGAAATGAAAAGAAAAGAAAAGAAAACGGCCTACAGAGGAATTCAAGGGGGAAAAACTGACGTGTTGCTTCTCATTTCTTCATCCGTCTATAGAGCAGATTCGGACCCCCATCACTGAGCTTTTCAAGATCAAGCATCCCATTCTACTGGCCGGCATGAATGTTGCCGCCGGTCCCAAGCTGGCGGCTGCTGTGACCAATGCTGGCGGCATGGGCGTCATCGGCGGCGTTGGCTACACCCCCGACATGCTGCGCGAGCAAATTTCCGAGCTAAAGGAGTATCTGACCGACAAGAATGCTCCTTTTGGTGTTGACTTGCTTCTGCCCCAGGTTGGTGGCAATGCGCGAAAGACCAAGTATGTCTAAATTCCCTGGAAACTGCTCGGGGGAGGTAGAGCCCTTTTTCTCCTTGCCCACCCCCTCCTGTTCTTTTCTTTTCTTTTCTTTTCTTGCCCCGACCTAGTAACGTCGTATCCAACTTCTCCATTGCTGCACTGTTTCTTTCTCTCATCATGACGCTGCGATACACTTGCGACACGTTGCTGACAAGTGTACCTTTTGCTCCCTCGTCACAGCTACGACTACACCAAAGGTAAGCTCGACGAGCTCGTCGACATTGTCATCGAGTCGGGCGCCAAGCTGTTCGTCTCGGCTGTTGGAGTCCCCCCCAGACATGTCGTTGAAAAGCTCCAAAAGGCCGGTATCTTGTACATGAACATGATTGGCCACGTCAAGCATGTGAAAAAGTGTCTCGACCTTGGCGTCGACATCATCTGCGCCCAGGGTGGTGAGGGTGGCGGTCACACTGGTGACATTCCCACCACCGTTCTCATCCCCGCCGTCGTCGACGCCGTCAAGGGCTACAAATCTCCCGTGTCTGGCGGTCCCGTTCAGGTCGTCGCCGCCGGTGGCATTCACAACGGACAGCTTCTCGCTTCCTCTCTCATGATGGGCGCCAGCGGCGTCTGGGTCGGCACCCGATTCATCCTGACTGACGAGGCCGGCGCCCCCAAGGCTCACAAGGATGCCGTCCGCACCGCTGGCCACGACGACAACATCCGAACTATCATCTTTACCGGTCGCCCCATGCGCGTGCGCAATAATCCCTATATCAACGACTGGGAGACCAACCGCACTCAGGAGATGAAGGAGCTTGTTGCCAAGGGTACCATCCCCTACGAGGTCGATCTCGAAAAATACATGGGCGGCGACTCTTCCAAAGAGCACAGTGGTGTCGAAGGCTACAGTAGCAATGCTGCAAGCGCTGACGCAAACACCGGTGACGACGATGACGACGACGGCGACGATCCCCTGGACCAATTCCGACCATACCTCATGGGCAAGTGTGCTGCTGTCGTTAATGAGCAAAAATCTGCCAAGGCTGTTGTAGACGAGTTTGTCAATGACGCCGTTGCCTGGATTAAGAAGGGTAACCAGATGATTGCCAAGCTATAACGAGGAGGTCACAAATTTAAAAAA
>SRPU01000126.1:0-31525 GCA_018360185.1 Claviceps lovelessii
AGCGATCCTTGACATGGAGGTTGGCAGAAGAAAAAAAAAAAAGAGAGAGAGAGAGAGAGAGAGAGAGAGAGAGAGAGAGAGAGAGAGAGATAGAGAAGCGGGCAATAACATCTCACCTTCAATTGATCATCTGTGAATGGAGCATCTGGCACGAATAATCGCAAAATATCAACCAAACAACACGCGGTGTAGGCCTTTACACCGCGATCCTTGTGCTGGAGCAGGTTCCTGTGCGCCAGACTCGCGGCAACATCCTTGAGTGAATCCAACTGTACGCCACCTTGATCGAAATCTGCCAGTTCCTTAGACAATCTTTCGAGACGACCGAGCAAGGTAGCACTAGCAATGGGCTTGGCAGGCCGCCATGATAGCTCCTCGTCAAACTCCAAGCTACGTTGCTCCAGCTCTTCTTCATCGTCGTCTTCTTGTTGCTCGGCGGCGGCGGCGGCGGGGGCGGTCACAGTCTCAGGTTCGGGTGCAGGTTCCGGGTCGGACTCAGGAGCATCTTCTTGCATGTGGCTGGTTTCCTCAACAGGCTCAGGCTCCTTTTCCTTGGCCCTAGTCCGGCGTCGGGGCGGCATGGTATGTAGTTGACGGGAAAATAAGGATGGGAATTCGGCGGTCGGCAAGCGTGCAACAACAACAGCGACAGCTTCCCAAGCTGCAAAGCTTCTGTCTGAGACGGGAAAAGAAAGGGGAGGAAGGGGGAGCGGGTGGTGACCGTCAACCAGCAAAACCCAAAGGACAAGTTGGTAGAGAGGACTTGTCGCGTTGTTGACCCTGTTGTGGTGTGTCGCGCGGGTCACTGCATCTCACGGTCGAACAGAGGAAGCAGAATTGAGCGTTCGAGGGTGGTGCAGGCCGAGATGCGCGACAAGGTCGATGTCAAGCCGATTTCGGTCTGTGCGACGGGGCTGGGAGGAGTGAGGGTTGGAAGGCTGGAGGGTTTGAAGGGTTTGGGGGATTTGGAAAGCTGTGACGGGCAAAGTAGACGGCTGGGTTAGGTACCAGGCAAGAAGGCATGAAAAACGATGCCGCGCTGCTACGCTGCCACGATGCCAGGTTCCCAGGTTCTCCCAGGTTCTCAGGTGCCGACGACCTCGACTTCTTCAAGCAACACGGCTGGCGGGTGGGTAGGTACTTACCTAAGTAGGTAGCAGGTACTTGGAGCTTGCTGCACTGTTGCCAGACAGGGCAAGTACCTGGGTACCTACCTGCCTCTAGTCTGGTCCGTGTCGCACGCGACCAGGACGCGATTGTGGTTCTGGGTCTGGTCCATTGCCTTGAACAAAAGAGCTCAAGCGTATCTGCGGCAGTCCCAGCGTCTCCACTTTGGCGCGCCGATCTGCCAGGCACCAACATTGAACAAACCAACATCAACACCATCAATATTGTCATGGTCCTACCGTCAAATTCACCTCGTGTGCTTTGAATCTGCTCCCAAGCTTGCTCTATGGCTCGCTATCAGCGCATGCTTGCACATGCTTGCACAAAATCACTAAACGCACTCGCCTTCTGCCTCTCGCACGGCCGGAGCATTGTACATTGTACTCGCTGACATGAATTTGACTTGACTCTAGTTTCAATCACGGCTCCCGTGCAACAGCCTGTCAAGCTCATCTGGATGCCGTTGGCCGCATATTCTGCATCTCCGTCACACTTCCCGACCGTTTCCATGCCCAGCACCCGCTGTCCCAGTTTCTGCAATGCACCGTCTGTGACAATGGCAGTCGAATGACAGTTGAACAATGAGGCAGCCTGCTACTGCCGTCACGCTTCCTCAACCCTTGAAACAGCAAGGCGACACAGTAGGAACCCAAGCCGATTGTGCGAGCCCCTCGTGTTTGTGCGGGCGATATCCTCAGACAGCCTCATTGACTTTGCTCCTTTTGCACTTGGCATCCTGTCCATGTCCTGTCGATATCATGTCATGCTCGTCGGCTCGTTCGTGGATTCCAACAAGCAGGCCTTCTCCTCCTCAGCAAGGCATCGTGATGGCTATCGAACTGCCAATGGCAGGAGAAGAGTATTCTCCGTTTGCAAGCAGAGAATACGACTGTAAATCTGGCATCTCAGTCTCAGTGCCCCGATTTGATTGGGCTGGGCAGCATTTCCCGTCAGCTGTGCGCCAGCTGTCAGACATTCATCCATCACTCAGCCAAGCTCACAATGCCTGATTCATAAACATCACATTTCGCTCACTTGAGCAAGTCACGTAGCAGTTTTATTAGGACGACGTGTATCCCCCCCCCGTTCCCCCAATTCTTGTCTTCCTCTTGTCTTCCTCTTTCTTCCTCTTTCTTCTTTCTGGCCTTTCACCCTCCTTTACCGGGCAATCCTCCACGCTCTTTCTGTTCCCTTTGCCTCCACCCCATCTGCCTCACTCGTTACCAGTCTGGTCCCTTACAGCTTTTTCTTCCCCTTGGATTGATTCTTGTTTGGAAAGCACTTCCAACAACTCTCTTCCATCACCTTCATTTAGTTCCGCGAGTTTCTCATCTGTTTGTCTTCCCCAGGCGTTTGCTTGTAGTCTCTGTCGTATCACATACCACCAAGCCGGCAAACTGCTCGAGTCTCTCTATTCAAAACCTGTGAAGTGTGTTCAAGACTGACTGTGATCGCGTCTCGCATCAACAGCGTTTGCACTCTTTCATCGAGCTCGGAATTTTCCATCAAAAAGTAGGTTTGACTCTTTTCCCCATCCCTTTCTTCAACGAAGGACAACTTTTTCTTACTAACCTTTGCCACTCTCCGCCTTTTCCACAAAAAAAAAGTGTCTAAATCAAAGGGCACCGTTTTCAAAGACTTGTCCGAGTCTGCTCAGAGTGACTGGGAGAAGAAAGGACAATCCTGGATGAATTCCGTTCAGACGAAGCTGACCAGCTTCTGCTGGCTGCTCACAATCGCCGCGGGGCTCTTTGTAGTTGTCTTTCACCTTGGTATGTCCATTCTTATCTTTCTCCGTCTTTCTCTCATCAATTTCCTATCAAAAACGAAGAGACGAGGTTGAGAACTATTCTGATATGGTATCTGACTGAAAATAGGCCACAATGGCTCTTTCCGTGCGTCTGATGAGATGCTCCAGGCCGAACATGTTGTCTCTGAAGCCGCTCATATGCTTGCCGTTCGAGGAGAATGCAATGAAACAGCTCATGCTCTCGCGCTCGCATCCGCTGTAGAGGGCGTCACGGCTCCTGGCTTCTCCGGAAGCATTACAGCTTCTCGAGCAGCAACAGACGAGACGCAGGTCGCGGCAGCTGCCTCTGTTGATACCACCTCTGATTCAGTTGGTGAAAGCGTGCCAGTATCGTACGTCTCAACCATGCTCCAGCTTCCTAATTCCTACAGAAATTTCGACTGACTTGGGGACAAAAAAACACCAACAAAAAAAAAACTCCTGTTACTTAGAACTCAAACCTCTTTGTCAACCATCTACAGCATCAAAAGCACGGCTGGAGTGAGAACCCTTACCAGCACGACTACTGGCACAACGACAATCACGCTTCTCCCCGTGCCAGAGTACACGCCATCCGCCGAGGATGCCTGCCAGAAGACGATTACAGAAACCGTCTTGGTCACCATGTACCCTCATTCCGATGCGACAGTCACGGCTGAGGCGTCTACGGTCACCAATGTCAACACTCAGTTCACGTACACAAGCGGACCCCCCGACGTCACTCTCTCTGGCAGTCCGTCGACGTATACCGCTGTGCAGACCGACGTCTCCTACACGCCTGGCGCTCCAGATGCCACCGTCTCCGGCAACCCATCTACCGTGACAAACGTCCATACAGACGTATCTGTCACGACGGGTCTCCCTGATGCTACCATCTCCGGAGATGCGCCCACCATCACGGATGTCCAAATCAGCTGGAGCTGGCCCCTGACAACAACTTGGTCCACGCCCTTCACAACAATCACCATCACCGACCTGTGGGGTACCAACGGCCCTCCCTCTCCATCACAGGCCACCGACACTGTCCGTCTCTCCACCTTTATAACCCTCATCTCCTCCCAGGTAACCATCACCATCTTGCCCTCCTCCTCCTCATCATCGTCCTCTAGCGTCGAGGCCTCATCCCAAGTAGCCGGCGACGTGACCACTCTACCCCCCAACCCAACAAGCACATACACCACCATCGTGACCGCGACCGGTGGCCCCCCTGCCGTCGAGACCACCACCATAGACGTCCTCCCCCCACCCGCGTACACAAACCCAGCATACAATTCCTCCTCGGCAGACGATACCAACCCCCCCTCCACCACATCTTCCACCAGCACCTACACCCCCATCGTTATCTCGGGTGGAAGTAAGCGTCCCGAGCCCAAAGCCTGGGGTGGCAGCAATGGCTCCAGCCACTTTGCCTGTACAATCATGCTCATAGTCCTCATCACGTTTTTGTTTTGAAAGAAAGAAGGGAGGCACACAAGAGCGCCGAAACAAAAGAGGACGTTTTTCTTTCATTTTCCCTCCCTTCTTCTTTCCCCCTTCTCTCACTCTTCACCTTATTTTTTTTCTTTTTTTTTTTTTTTTTTGCAAAACTTTCTGAGAGCAGTGCGTTACATGCACGTTAGGCTCAACGCCCATGGTTCTTTTCCGTTCCTTTTCTTTTGTTTGGTGCCTGGCTTCATTCACCTTTCACAAACCGGATCCATAGCAAGCACATCTGGTTCAAGTCAAAAAAAAAGTGCAAGGAAGCGCAAAAAAGAGAGGAATAGAAAACCCCATGAGGACTCTTTTTTTTTTTTTTTTTTTTTTTTTTTTTTTTTTTAGTTGGACATAATATGGAGGACATGAACACGAGAGAAAGAGACTTCTTCTTTACTGGATTTTGTTTTTGGTTTCCCTGACTGGCTATTGAGATAGGAATGCGCATTTTTTTTTTTAGCAAAAAGATCTGCTTAATCGGATGCTTCACGGTCTTGTCGTGCCGTTGACGGATATGCGTAGGACGGGCACGGGAAACGGAGAAGGAGAAATCACGTCGTTGTTCCGTGGATGTTGGGATTTTGTGTTTGTGGACTCGGGGATGTTGTTGTCTTTGCGTATTTTAACTACACGGTGCGTCTATAGCATGAAATGAAGGAGGCAACGTTCTCGGAGAGTGAAGAGGGCAGAAAAGCCAACTACAGTGAATTTTTCATACACCCGTAGTAAAAAAAGGATCTAAAAGAGGCAAGGCAGAAAAAGAAAAAGAAAAAGAAAATCTACCACAAAACGCCGTCCAAACCCACAAAAGTCACATCTCTATCTGCGCCAGAAATACAGCCGAGTACATCCTGCCAAAAAAAAAAAGGTTTCCACGCTGTGAAAAAAAAAAAAAAAAAAAAAAAAAGAGAAGACGAGGAAGAAAGAATAAACTCCAACTGCTTCATCGTCGCCTATCTGCCTCTGCTCGCGCCTGGCGGGCCTTCCAGCTATCTCTGATGCGCGCGGCAAACCTGTACAAATCCTGCTCCGTCACCCGATCGGTGATGCTGTCGAGCACGCTAGCTACGGTGCTCGTGTGATTCGCCTCCTTCTTGTCGTCTCGAAAGCGCACCAAGCGCCACCTTGCCTGCTCGTCTTGATTGCACTCCACGATTCGCCAATTCAGCGGATCGTTCAGGCCCTTGAGCACTTCCCATTCCTCTTCCGTGATGAACAAGTCGTGAAAAAAATCGTACTTTTCTGGCCCGCTGTCTCCCTTGTACACCATCAGCTCCGCTTTCGGGACACTGTCGTAGTCGATAAACGGCTCCGTGATGCCTTCTCGCCGCTCCTGGTCGTCAGGCTCAACCAGGGGAAACGTGAGCTTCATGCGGCAGTCAATCGTGTTTTCCTCGGGAGGCTTCCATTTCAGAATGTGGGGGTCGGTGCCGTGCTTGTACGGCGTGTTGCGACACGTAAAGATGAGACCATCGTTTCCGTGCCTCAGATTGGGCAGGACCTGCTTGAACATCATTTCGATGCCATATGCCAGCTGGAAGGGCTTCATCTCCACGAAAAATGGCTGGAACCGCAACTCGTCCGGATATTCCCTGAACAGCTTCTTATACGGCGTGTAGAGCCTCTCTTTGAAGTACGCCAGGCGCTTGTCCAGCGTGCGATCCATGAGCTTATTGCCATCCATGACCAGACAGTCGAATACCAAGAAACGCGGCTCCTTCTTGCCGTCGGGGAGGCTGTCCCAGACCAGTTCCCCATCCACCAGGGTCTTGGTGTGGAAGGCCTGCGTGTTGTTCTCCAGAGGAAAATGCAGATTTCTATTCGTGATGAACCAATAGTCGTTCTTTCGATCGATGAGGTAGTGCGCTTCGAGGCCTTCTTCGTCGGCGGTCAGATAGAAGAGGTAGCGGATCCCGTCTGACTTTTCGCAGACATAGTAGCTGTGCTCAGAGCGTTAGCGCGAGCTTGTCTCGGATGACGTGGGAGAAAAACTTGGGAAACCGGGGAAAGAGAGAGAATCATGTTACTCTTGTTTCTGCAACTCCTCCAGATGTTGTCTCCCGAAGCTAACAGGTTGGGCTCCAGGAAATCCAACCTGATGTCGGCCCAGCAATTGCGCCACCTCTCTGCGCATGGAATGCAGTAAAGGGCCGGCGGCTTTCACTCCAGGTTCGGCTATCGATCCGACTTGACCATCGGAAGGATGCTCCATGACGACGATGCTCGGGTGCGGTTGGCGCACCGGTGATGCTTGCTCTGGAGTCTCGGGAGGTCGGGCTATCAAATGACTATGGGAGTCCAACTCAAACAATCGACGTGACCACAGAGGTGGGAGAAAAACAAATTTAGTGGTTAATCTGGTCTCACCATGACATGCGCAAGAAGCAGTGCCACCTGTTTGTTTGTATCTCTCCGTCACTCGCTCGAATAAGGAAAACGTGACCGGCGACTGAACAAGTAAATATAGATGGGGGTGTTGGCGCGCCCCTTATCGATAAGATATGAAGGCGTCTTCTCGTGGGCACTTCCTCTTGCGCTCGCAATGCTCTATATTACGAATGTGCTTCCGATCATTTACAGTTGATTCTTTTTTTAAAAATAAATAAATAAGAAGAAATTCGTATCCCAGAAATATCAATCACAGACATATGTAGTATCCTGTATATACTAGGTACTTACGCTGACGCAGGAAGTAACCCCAAATTTCCCACGGAGCATCTTCAAATACTCACAGGAACCAAGAAGGGGAAAAAAAAAATAAAACCCAGGAGAGCGTAGCACTGAAGACATCTAGTATAGAGAAAATCAGGTCCTCAGCGACGGTCAACACCTTACACCTACGCACGTAAAAGAGAAGTTTTTGCTATATAGTACGGACCGTACCCATTGTTTCTGGAGAGTCTTGCCACCCTTTCTTTTTCCAGAAGCGAAACCTCACAAAAAATGCTCCAAGAAGCATAGTAAAGACCCTGACGTCAATCTTCATCTATTTTGTCAACCTCGGCTCGTGCCTCTTCCCATTGCTGCTTGCTCTTCTTGGCCCATTCAACCTGACTCTTTGCATATGCAAGCTATATCCCAGTATTGTTTTTTTTTAGTATTAATTCGGCTCTTTGACGCTCCCTACTTTTCGGACAGGAGGAATAGAAAACATACCATGTATCTCTTTAGATCATCTTCTTTGTCTTTTTGGAATCTCTTAAGGTCCTTCAAGACACTGGCGCTTGCGTCCTTGACATCCTGTTCCGAGGCGACCTGCGCCTGTTCTAATTGTCCAATGGATTCTCGAGTCTTACCAATGGTATCCCTCCGGGTTCGCTCTGGATCTACATCCGCAACACCCTGAATCGCGTGGCGCAGAGGGCCGAAGATCTTATTGGTGATGGAGTTGCCGCTTGGTGCTTTCTTATGAGACACACTAGCGCTTCTATCGGGCAGGCCTTGGTTGACCGATGGTGTCGATGAAGAGTAGTCACCATGGGTGGGTGGAAAATCGGAATCAATGGACTCGGTATCGTCTTGTCCCGCATCACGCCTGTGCTGTGATGGAGATTCCCGTAGGCTTGTGGAGCGTTTAGGAGGCGGAGACAGCTGTTGGCTGGTCGATAAATATTGCTCAATTCGCCTCGCTTCCGCTTCGCTCTGTTCCAACTGCTCCAGAAGGTCTCTTTTCTTAGCTAGCTCTTCTGTTGTCAGATCCTGCTGAACTCTTTTCAACACCCTGTATCGAAGAACGCTCTTGACAACGCCAGCAAATTGAGCATTTTCTCGCATCGGTTCGGCAAAGCTGGCTCCTAGTGATCCGGCCAACTCCTCTGTTGCGATGTACGACAAGTCTGCGGCCTGACCAACCCGTTCGATTGCTGGACCAAGTGATGGTGCTTGTTCGGAGAGAGCGAACGCGTTAAAGCGAGAGCCTAGTTCACATAGATCTGTCGCAAGCGCCGAAAGGTGAGACAAGGTGCGTCGGTTGACTTTTTCCATGGGGCCACTGAGCAGCTGCTCCAGCTCCTTTGCGGAGGCCTCGTAGGACACAAAGTATGGATCAAGGTCATGCTCGCTGTAGACGTTTGAGTCGGGAGGGAAGCGACCAACAACATGTAATCCTGGCTGATTTGGCGGAGGGTGGACATCATAGCTGTGTCCGGCTGATGTCTTGAGCTTCGCCGACATGGAGGGCACGGGCAAGAAGTTGTGCGCAAGTGATGGATTTGCCGTATCTAGGGGTGGAGCTTTGAGGATACATTTAGGAATGGAGGCTATTGGGTGAGAATGTAGGACCTCGCTCTGATTGTAGACCAAAATATGGAAAAAAAAAAAAAAAAAGTAAGCCCAATGTGTAGAAATACGTGGATTCAGCATCAAGACATTCTTACCCAGCTTGCATTGGGGTCAAGGAACCTCCACCAAACGCCGTCATCTCGCACGGCCTCCATTCGGCGGCAGCGATTCAGGAATACAGCCAACATGCGTTTCCGAAGATCGATTATTTGCTGATCTTGCTTGGCACTGGTTGGTTTGGCGGCGTAGTCCGCCATGGTGTGTTTTTCAGGAATTGGAGGTATGATGAGGGTTGGGTGCAGACGGGTAAGGGCTTCCCTCAGTGAAGCGAATTCGGAGTATCGCCGACGAACCTCGAGGTCCTGTTGTCTATCATTAGCATGCGGTGCCAGAATATCGAATCGCAATCGTGCGTACCCCAGTTCGAATGGTATACACTATGTATCGACCCCCGCTTTCTACACTCTTTCCGGCATCCGTGATTATGATGGGCGTATCGGGGGTCTCGTAGAGAATCTGCTCTATACGGCTTGTGTAGCCCCCGGGTTTTCGCCTCGGTGCGGTCTCTTCGTGAGTCTCGGCAATTTGGTGGTTGTCACTATGCGCTGCCGCAGAAACTTGGCCAAACGCGGGCTCATCATCTTCGCTACCCGAAGTCGGCGTGTGAGGGACATCGTAAGATGGATCTGGAAGCAATTTCAGGATGGTGAGCTCAATGTACCACGGGGAACGAGGACTTGTTCCAGCATGCCGCGTGGATGCGACGACCGCGAAATCTGGCCTGGGTACAACTCACAATGGTGAGAGCTTGGCGACGTCGGATTTATCGAAGACGACGTCTGTGAATCGCGACGCTCGAAGCTTGTCCCATAGGGATTGTTATCCTCATCGTTCCACATGGCGCCGCTGTAGTTGTTGAAATAGCACACAAACTAGCAGTCAAGGGTGGCTGTCTGTGGTGCGATGACGCAAAGTTGCGGACGATACAAAAGAGCTGCAGCGGATAAGGCGACGCAGCTGGTGATCTGAGGCTGACAGGCTGTGTGTATCTGCACGGCTACCTGGTACCTGCGTTGTTTTCGATGTTAGAAATCGCTGCTGACGACAAAATCTCTCGCCATCGTCGAGCGACCGGTTGGGAATTCTGCGTGAGACGTGAATGCTTGGTATCTAGAGAGGTCGGCGGCGTGGGGTAGACGAGGAGCTCCAGTCACCTCGAATTGCTCGAATGGTTTGTTGGTGACGGCACTAGTCGTCCAGACTCCAGACGGGCGCATGAAAGAAGATGGATGTGGGGCTCGTGTACTGGGAAGTACCTAGGGACTTAGTATGTGAGCTTGCACAATAATGCGAACATATGATGACGCAGCCGCGCACGGGCCACATTAGAAGTACTGAGTAGGTACCCGCTACCTAGCAGGTATGCCCTTCCAGCCTCAAGCTGCCAGCTCTTGTGGGGCACGAATATGGCACTTCTGAATCCACGCGGACTCGGGATGTTGGAACTTCGACTCATCACAGAGGCAAGCTTTCAGTCCTCGCCAACTCGCCCTCTTTACTGATCACGCTGCTGCTTTCATTGTCCGACTCATGGATTTATATGAACATGCTGTGGCTACTACTGTTTACTATGCGACCTCCCAAAACGCGCTCAGACTGGTTTCTTTCTCTCTCTCTCCCCCCCTCCTGACTTCTTGGCGCCAGCTGAACGCCGATGCGGTCGAGACCCTTTATTCCATTATGTCCTACCACTCTGGCACGGTGGACACGGACTTCTCAACCGTGTGTAGCCATGTGTATGGTTGATGTGGAAGGTATATAGTGGCTTTGGCAAACATGGATGCCTTTAGCCACGGTCTCCTTGCCTTCGACGTCTTGCAACTTCATTAGTACACGTCAAGATAGGAGACACGAAACACATCACATACCATGTTGAAGGTCAATAGTCGACGGTGGACTGATAATTTGAAAATCGTCACTGTGGACCGTAGCGGCATTCGTTGTGATGGAACCAGTCTCCGCCTTGTCACACCCGTCATCTGCTGAACGGTTGTCCTCAGCCGAACGAAGCCGAAGTTGATGCTCTTCCTGATCGCCTGTCGCTCTTGCTCGACCATTATCCCTCCGAGCGAAATCTTCGTGGCTGCCAGCCTCATTCTCGGTATTTGTTGGACTAGAAGCATTAGATTCGCTGTAGATGGTACGAGCTCTACCCGAGGGAAGTCGAAGTGCTCGGCTCAGAAGCTGTCGCCATCTCGGTGACATTGTCCGGGGGGTTTCTGCTGCCATGTTCGGATCGACCGTCTGTCTACCTATTTCCTCCTGCTGGCGGCCTGGTGCCGACGAATTCTCTGATGGTTGACATCCGGGCATAAACGGGCCAGCATCTTGCCGATTTGTTGAAGCAGCGACAGGTATGCCACGCAAAGCAATGGGAGTCGCATATGATTGTGCATAGGGAATTGCGATCTGATTGTAATAGGCCGGAACAGGTAACGTAGCTGCCGGATGCCGTTCTGATGGTCGTGATATCGGCACATTGGTGGCAGCATGACAAGCCATAACCCTGGACGTCATGTGTTGAGGTGGCTCGATAGACTCTCTGGTTCTGCGATATGTCACGGCCTTGCCCAAACAATACATATATACGAGCGAGAAGACGAGAAAAACAACGACGGAGCTGAAGATGATACCAAACTGCTCTGCTGCGGTAAGACACTGCCAACCAATGCAGCTGTCTCTGCGCCGCAGAATGGAGATGAATGTCGGCATTGTTGCAGAAGTCAAGTCTGCAGTGCCAAAGACTATGTTGTTGTCTGCAAGTCTCCAAGAGGATAGGGAGATGGGAAAGTGAATGGTCCAGCCTGTGCAAAAGGTCTCTTCTGAACGCTTTCCGGCCCTTGCAAACGGTGCCATATTCACCGTTCCGAGCCTTGGCAATCCGACGTCTTGGGTGCCAGTCGCCGACAGCTGTGCTCTGGGGGCAGCGCAGGCCGTTCGTTCGGATTCGTCAGATGATGACGATGGTGCTGTATCAAGCAGCTGTTGGGCTTCTGGAAAGGAACTCTCTCGATTGGCATGCCATGTTGTTTTCTTTTATTCAATCAAGGCTGCTATTTGGATGGTACTTGATGGAGAAACGCCGCCTCACCCAGCCTTTGGAACATGCATATCGAATCACTGGACCTTCGCTCCCAGTTTTTTCCAATTGTCTGTTTTCTTGGCACTATCCAGAGAGCCATTCGACTTCCCTGAGCACAGAGAATTTCAAGTCTTCTCTGGTAGATTAGTTTGCATGACGAGGTAGGTCAAGGGAAGTGGTCACAGTGACCACGAAAAGGATATTGCTCGGAACATCACGCGTTGAACCAAGGTCATGCAATGCTCTATGCTGGCTACCTACCCAAGTCACCATAACCATAATATGGTAACGGGAAAAGGAAACAATGTACAACGTAAGAATCTGCGCAAAACGAGGAGCCTCAATAGTTTCCACCACTCTTTTCAGAGGTTGCTTCTTGAGAAGATTGCTGTCCTGCCAGTCGTAGAAGCGTTTCGTCTTGATTCTTAAGCATTTCTGGTTTTGTATAGCAACATGAAACACCCCCATCGGAGGCGCCAAATGCAAGTTGGAGCGTTATCTAACGACGTCTTTCGTCTGAGATTGCTCTAGGCAAAAATAGCAGCCATGTTGGCTGACTGGCTTGGCTTGGGACACAGGTGAAGTACGTACCGTCTGGCATTGATGAAGACGATAAGACCGAGCTTGCGGCTGTGAAAGAAGACGCCCCGGATGTGAATTTCATGCCCAGCTCAGGATATGAGCGACACGTATTGAAGACGGCGTACTCCACGAGTCCAGAGTCCTGGGTGCCTTTTCGTCCTTCACCTCCAGAGTCGTCCAGACATCCATGCTAGCGCACGGACCACCACATTGCGTTGGCTGTGGCCTTTGTAAGATTTCCCTTTCCCCAATTGTTCAAGAGTCAAGATGCTCAATCACCTTGCAGTGACAACTGCCTGTTACCTTGCTCAACCCGCACCACCTCCCTCCGCCATCGTTACGCAGCCTCGTTCTTGAGCGTGTTGACTGCTATGTCATCTGATTAGCCGGCCGACACTGATGGTCTGCGCATTTCCATCTTCTGCGGCGCATCCACAGCTGAAAGAGAGACGCGTTGGTCTCTCCGTCTCGGGCCTTTGGCCATCGATCACTCTGTCGCCGACGAGCTAGCACAGCATAGCACAGCTCCTGTTATTCGAGATGGCTGCCCTTACCAATGCACCAACAAATGGCGTCACCAACGGCGACAAGACCTCTGGCCCCGTGAGCGCCCGGTTTAGTGACATTCCCTCCGCCATCGACATTCCTGTCCAGGGCGACCAGGAAGACGAAGCCGTCGAGATTGACCTCGAAGATCTGTTGGACGACCCTACCGAGCTCTGCACACTATTTGAGAATGAAAAGGCTGCAAAGACATACTGGATGACCGTTGCGCTTGCATATGCCAAGCAGAAAAAGATCGATCATGCCATTGAAATGCTGCTTCGCGGCAGTGGCGCCATTCAGAGCAACTCGAGCAATCCACGCGATAAAGTCAGCATGGTTTGCTGCTTGTGCTGGATGTACCTGTGGAAAAGCCGCCAAGCGCCTCGCGTTGCGCCCGAGGGCGTTAGAGTGTCCGAAGCCAAGACAAAAGAGTATTACCTGCAACTGGCAACTTCTTCCCTCAACGACGCGGCCCGACTCAATCCCTCATTCCCGCCGATTTTCCTGGCCCGCGGTGTGTTGCTGCTGCTGCGCGCATCGCTGCAAGCGCCTTCCAAGACTGGGACGGGTATCGGTTCCGAAAAGAACGAACTGCTCAAGACCGCCGTCAAGTCTTTTGATGATGCGTTACGAGTTTCACAAGGCAAGAATATGCTCGCCCTCATGGGCAAAGCGCGAGCATACTTCTCCATGCACAAATATGCGGATGCTTTGACAACGTATCAAGATGTCCTTCAAAAGATGCCTGACCTCGTGGACCCAGATCCCCGTATTGGTATCGGGTGCTGTTTCTGGCAGCTTGGATTCAAGGAAGATGCCAAGGTCGCGTGGGAGAGGAGCTTGGAGATCAATCCGGACTCCAAGGTTGCCAATATTCTCCTGGGCTTGTTCTATCTCGATGCCAGCGGTCACGTGCCAGTCGATAGCGATGACTTCCTGAGGCTTTATCGAAAGGCCATGACGGAGTACACTCAAAAGTCATTCAAGCTGGACAAAGATGTTCCCATCACATGCTCCACCTTTGCAGGATATTTCCTGTCGCGCAAATCATGGGACAATGCCGAAAAGCTCGCGCACAAAGCCATCCAGTATACTGATGTGAATGCCATTGCCAGTGACGGCTGGTATTTACTCGCCCGGAAAGCACATTACAATGGAGACACGGAAAAGGCAAACGACTATTATCGTCGTGCCGATGACGCTCGTGGAGGGACAGACACTGGCTACCTCCCGGCCAAATTCGGTGTGGCACAGCTTTCTGTCTTGAACAATGATCTTGGTGAGGCCAAGCTTCGACTGGAAAAGATGATCCAGCAGTCCAAGAACCACGAAGCTATGATATTACTGGGTACGCTCTATGCGGAAGAAATATTTGCAAACCAAAAAGCGGGCAGTAAGGACGATCATTCAGCCGAGCTGAAAAAAGCGGTGGGTTATCTCGAAGGTGTGCGAAGCGCATGGAAAGACCCAAAGAAAACCGTAGCCCCGGATGCGTCCGTCCTCCTGAATCTGGCAAGGCTGTACGAGGCAGAACATCCTGAAAAGGCTGTGCAGTGCCTTCAGCAGGTTGAGCAACTCGAATTGGACCAGATTCCGGTGTCTGAGCGGCCTACCGAAACATCAAACGAAGGCGAAACTCAGGCAGCGCTCAGGAAGTTTCTCCCGCCACAGCTCCTCAATAACATTGGGTGTTTCCACTCCCAGGCTGAGAAGCACGAGCAAGCGAGCGAAATGTTCGAGGCAGCGCTCAGTGCTTGTATGAGAATCGGGGAGAAGGATCCGAGCATGGACACAGATGCTCTGGTCTCCACAATCAGTTTCAACCTGGGACGAAGCTACGAGTCGAGGGGGCTGACTGAAAAGGCCATCGAGGTGTACGAAGGCCTGCTCGCTCGTCACGATGACTACACTGATGCTCGCACCAGATTAGCCTACATCAAGCTCAGAAAATTCCCCAACAAGGAAGGACCAGATGCCGTTGCCAAGCTGTATCAAGAGAACACCGGCGACTTGGAAGTTCGGGCTCTTTATGGATGGTATCTAGGCAAGGTTCACTCTAGAAAACGACCTGCCAACATTGCCGAAGACCCCGAGTTCCGCCACTACAAGCACACATTACAAAACTATGACAAGCATGACCGCTATGCCCTCATTGGTATGGGCAATTTGTATCTGCTGCAGGCCAGAGAGATGCGCCGCGAGACAGAGCAAGACAAGCAAAAGCGAAGCATCATATATGGCAAGGCCGTCGAATTCTTCGAGAAGGCCCTCTCACTCGATCCCAAAAACGCCTACGCCGCCCAGGGCGTGGCTATTGCTCTGGTGGAAGACAAGAAGGACTACAAGACTGGTCTCTCCATTTTTAACAAGGTTCGGGAAACAATCAGGGATTTCCATGTCTACGTCAACCTGGGGCACATCTTTACCGAGCTGAAGCAATACTCGAAAGCCATCGAGCACTACGAGATTGCCCTCTCCAAAGAAGGCAAAGCGAACGATCAAAACATTCTCTCATGCCTGGGGCGCACATGGTTGAATCGGGGCCGATCGGAGAAGGACATTGATCACTACAACAAAGCTCTTGAGTGCGCACAAAAGGTATGTTTTGGATCTTGGGGTTGGGGTTGAGCAGGGGCGAGAGAGACTGGATAGTTAGAGCTACTGACGGACTGTTTCCTATAAAGGCCCTCGAAGTCGCCCCTGATCAAGTCTTCAACAAATTCAACGTTGCATTTGTGCAAATCCAGCTTGTGACCATGATTCAAAATCTCCCCGAGAACAGACGCTCCTGCGAGCAACTCGAAAAGGCCGCCGAAGGACTCGAAGCAGCAATTGAGTCGTTGGACAACATCGCCACCCTGCCACAGCCTCCATACCCCAAGCACGACATTGAGCAGCGCGCCAACATGGCGCGCAACACGCTGCGCAAACAACTAGAACGCGCCATTGGCAAGCAAAAGGAGTGGGAGGAGAAGAACAAGGAGAAAATCCAGGCAGCAAAGCAGCAACGAGACGCGGAGCTCAAACGCCGCGAGGCAGAGCGCCAGGCCGTCTTGGAAAAGGAGCGGCAGCGCCAAGAAAAGATACGCAAGGAGCGAGAAGCCATTGCCGCACGGGACCGAATCGCCGCCGAACAAAGAGCCGAGGAAGAGCGTCTCAAGCAAGAAGCCGAACTGACCACGGATCCCGAGACCGGCGAGAGAGTCAAGCGCAAGCGCAAGCCGGCCTCGCGCTCCGCAGGAGGGGAAGGCCGCTCCCGCAAAACGTCCAAGAAGAAAAAGGCTAGTCGCGACGACGACGACCAGCCTTCGTCTTCGGAGGAAGAGGAAACTCATACCAAGAAACGACGACGTCTCACCACCAAGAAGGAGTCCTCCAAGTTCAAGTCCGCGGAGATTGTGGTCGAAAGCGAAGAGGACGACAAGGACGAACCCGACCGCGACATGGACGATCACGAGGAGGATGTCCTGGAGCGCGCGGAGAGGAAGCTCGCGCGAAATGCCACGCCGCCATCAGAAGAGGATGACAATGCCGCCGCCGCGTCCGTCTCCGATAGGATGGACGTGGATGGTGCAGGCGACGACAACGACGACGGCGACGACGACGAGGATGCGGATGCGGATGCAGGGCCAAGGCAAGCGCGTTCAAGACGAGTACGCGTAGTGGAAAGTGATGAGGACGAATGAAAGGAAATTCTACTTTCTTGTACCATTGTCAGGATCAGCAAATGTTTCTTGTCCCTATACATATAAGGAAAAACATTCTTTTTCTTAACAAAAATTTAAAAAATTTTTTTACATGTAAATCAGGTGTGCTTTGGTGTTTTTGGCTCGTCAGACACATATACTCGGAAGGGGAGAGAGGGGGACAGAGTCATGATATGGGTGTATATTATTTCAAATTTTGGTAGATTCTTCATCTGATGCAATTTGGGAGCGGATCAAAATAATGGGAGACGTAGGGAGATGAAGAAAAGGAGAGAGACACAGAGGTCGATTTTCAAATAAATGGGCATTGAGGATGGGACCCTATTCAATGGATTGTAGAGTGTTGAAATATGAGAAACTCTACTTTAGTCTTACTCTGTCCTATCTATTCTATTCTCTCCACTTTTGGTTTCCAACTCTTGGAAATGTTACGTCGTGATCCTGTTTAGTGTGTCGCGCGGTGATTTGGCATGTGTCTCTCGGCATATGCCCTTGCAATCCAAGCTTTTATTGCAGGATCTTGGTCTTGTGGCAGTTCATGCCATAGCAATACATGTCGGGGATATAGTATCTTTTGTCTAGTGCAGCGTTCATTGAGGTGGAACTTGACATAAGAGACGAGTTTGTTTGTAATTGACGACAGAGGGCCCCGGTTCGTATGGGATGGCAGGCTAGGTTAGAATGCAAACACCTGGTCTTCAAGCTTGCTAACAGGGCGAGCCTTCTTGAAGCCAAGACTCTCGGTGGTCTTCTTTAGGCCGCTAACCATTGGAGGAGGACCGCATAGGAGAATCTTGACATCGTCGGCGGGTTTGGGCAACCAGTTCTACATGACGCGAAGAGAGAAAAAATAGCAAAGTTAGTTCCAAGGCTAGATTTTACTTCCAATTCCAATGCTGAGTTCTGGCACTCACGGTAATCATGTCACTGGTGACGTAACCCACTCCTCCAGTCCAGCCCTCGGGCGGGTTATCCAGAACATAGTGTACTCGAATGCCGCTGTCATCTTGGGCCAAGGAGTCAAGATCTTCCTTGAGGAGAATGTCCTGAGCGGTCACATTGGCAAAAATGAGGTCGACTTGGGTCTTGTCACCGTCAGCACGACCACGGACAATGGCACGGATAATCTGAAGCATAGGAGTGATGCCAGTGCCACCAGCAATCATGCCGAAGTGGCGGACCATATTCGGAGTGTAGACAAAGGCGCCCTTGGGACCTCGGACACGGATGGTTTGGCCGACGATGAGCGACGCCATGTGCTTGGAAATGTTACCCTGAGGATAAGATTTGATCAAGAGATCGAAATAACCGGGCTGGTGATCGCCAGAGATGGGAGTATATGAGCGGACGATCTCCTTGACAGTGCCATCGGGCTGCTTCAACGGAGCGCCAATCGAAATGTGTTGACCGATGGGGAGACCGAGAATTGATTTGGACGATGGGAGCTTAAATCGGTAGCTACCAGGTCATGGTTAACATAATGGTCACTACTTTTTCTTTTTCTTTTTCGTTTTTTTTTTATGGCGGAGATCGTCGGCAAGACTGCGGACAACGATGCGGATTGTTGCAGTGTTACCACTCGATCGATTTTCATATGGAGTGCAAGAATTCTTTTTGCTCAGAGTGTGCCAGCGCAATTCGTCGACTTACATGGCGACATTATGAGAGATGACCGTCTTCTCCTCGAGCTCGAATTCCTGGAAAACATCTGGCTTCAAGACCTTCTTGATCTCTTTAGAAGAAGGAAAAGTCAGTATCTTCGTGCTGAGCAACCGAGTCGAGGTAGAGGGTCTCTTTTTCTCGCTTGAGGTTGCTTCATTATTGAGGGTGTCACTACTCACGGAAGTTCCAGAAATTGTAGCCACCGAGTGCCAACGCCAAGATGGCTGAATATGCAGCCCATTCCTTCTTGACAATCAAGGTGCCGAAGACCAAGAGAGCGGCGGGGACATAGACGTAGTCGATATAGTGGCGTGACAGCCAGGAGTCCTGAACGTTGGACGCCATTGTGTGTGTGGTCTACGACTCCTAAATCCCCACCTCAAAATCCAAAGTCAGTTACTAGTCCTGGCAGTCCATTGACTGATCGACTTGCACCGGTGACCTGGTGACGGGGTTGCAGGAAAAAGGGGGCGTTTGTTGTCACGGTGTTGGTTGGTAGGGGGCAGTCGGAGCAAACAAATTTCGTCATTTGGTTCAACCAGTGTCCTTCCCCATGGCCTTTGCAGCAAAACAAAGACAGGGGGAAAGACTAGATAAAAGTTAGATAAGGTTAGATCTACTTACGATGCGTTGCAGCGAGTTGGTGAGAGATTTATTGTGAGAGGAGCCCACCAGCTGGCTGTGATGTGGCTCGCATGATTTCCTACTCGTGGTTGCGACCCGGAGAATCGAGTAACGCCGTTGGGTAATGCGCCAGAAAGAAAGCCCTATGTGGCTGTGGCTGGTGGAAGGAGGGGAGGGAAGAAGAAGAAAAAAAAGCATTGTGGCTGAACTTCGGCATCACGGCGAAAGGAAATCCCGTGGTAGTTGACGTCATTCCTGGATTAGGCGGAAGTTGCCATATTCAAAAGCTGGTGGGTTTACGGATGCAGCATCGTGGTCTGGGCTCTGGGCTTGACCCATCGTTCCTGCATCATGGTCTAATGGGAATCGACCACTTGTACGTCTGCACGTCGAATTCCTTTGGTGGATCGCGAAGCTGGTCGTCTTGGCGGCTTGACTTTGACATGTGGCCTGTGGGCTGGTTGTGGGAGAATCCCGATCGTCTTTTTCCCAGACGTGGCGCAGTCAGACGTGGCGCGTTGTTACACCACCCGCATTTGTACGCACAGTCAGAAGCAATAAGTTTCGGCCAAGATGCCCAAATCAAGGGAAGGCGATTCGAGATAGGTCGATATGGTCCTGTTATTATACGAACGTACAGATGTGTGGCATGTCCTCAAAGCGGGTGCGTACTGCGTGACAGGTCAATGGTGTTATCATTGACGGCTTGCCGACGCTAAACAATATTTAGCGCGACACTGGCGCGCACTCCCCTCTTCTTTTTTTTTTTTTTTTTTTTTTTCTCAAGTTCCCAACCTCCAAAAACCCCGCCTGAAAATCCATGTGGGAGTATCCAAAATCTGCCTGAAATTACGCATACATCTCATAATCTTCCACTCGTCTCATACTGAATTGACGTGGTTTGTGACTTGGAATTCATGCCGCGCCCAGTGGCCAAACATTTGATCCTTTTGTCATTTACGCCTCCCAAGACGCCGGCATGCCACATGAAGAAGCATGGGGGGCCCCGTCTCAGGATGGCGATGCTCCAACGATGAAATGGACTGCTTGCATCGCAGACTAGATGTGGAAAACGGCTTTCGGATAATCGGACATTTCGCTTGAATGAAAAAAGTATTAGTGATTGCGGGACTACATGACAGATAAGTTGCATCAGCTGTGCCCGTGACACGACTTGAATGACTTCACTGATAGACGCTGCCTGATCGCCGTGTACTGTATGCACGTGTATAAGGAGTGATGCCTGTAGATCACGATCGGGTCTCAAGTGCTATTTGATTACATGCGTATTTGTTTTGCCAAGTGCATAATGCGAGGCTGCGGATGACTAGCTCCGCTTACTGTCCATGCTTCTTTGGACAATACAAAACAGGAGAAGCATGCGCTCCAAAATGCCAATTGGCCTGGTAGACGATGAAGATGAATGCAAACTCATGTGCAAAGCGTGTCTGTATCCGAGATGGGAATTCTCAAATGAGCAGTCGCGTCCCAAGGCATAGATTCAACGCCACCAGAGCATCATGACCACCACACCGCCACATCATCATCATCATCATCACCATCATCACCATCACCATCATCACCATCACCATCATCACCATCACCATCATCACCATCACCATCATCTCATGAAGATTATGAATCTCTCGTAGCCTGTCAGCAGCCGTTTGGAAGCCATGTGTGTGTTGAGCACATGCGAGACCTGCTGGACTTGCTGGACTTGCCGAATGGTCGGTAGATGGTCGCCCGAAACTCGCTCGAAACTTGAAATGCCAAACCGTGTCCCGGCCTCGCTGCTCCTGATTCCTGAGTCCTGTCCCATTAAATAACCAAGCGATTCAGGTCCTTCCTGTCCGCTTGTTTGACGATATGGCATTAAAACCGGTGGGTTCGACATGGTGGCTGGTAAGTTGTCGATGCACGAAAATCCCTGTTCGAGCCTGCCGGGGCTGGAAGCGGCACAAACCAGCTCCACCCCTCCCTCCCCACCGCCTTGATCTCCTCCACCTCCTCGTGAGTCTGCACCTCCTCTGCACCTCCTTTCATCACATTCTATCGACAACCATCATTGCCATTTCCGAATCCCACCCTGGCGTGACGCACCGCAAGGGTCAGGACTCGGCACAAGGTTCCCAAAGTCGACACAAGGAGCTAGACCGCCAACCAGGCTAACCTGGGACCATAAACGAGGATGGGCCAAAAGACCCGTATGCATTTGTCCCGTGTTGCCATGTCGGGTTGTGAGGCTTGCCGCCAGGCAAGCCCGCTTTCCTCCGCCGTCCCGCCAAGGTAGTATTGGCGTCATTCTTTGTCAAGACTCCTTCCACAACTCCATCACCAGGCCGGCTATTCACTTCGCCATCAAGCCAGATAGAGGGCTTCACAGGGCATTGAGCGGCGCGGCGCTGTGTCCTGCGTGCTTTCGGCTGAGCAAATGCGTCCCGCTCGCCACGTGTTTCATTTCGCACAAAAACCAGCTCTCATCGCCTCCTCAGCGGCGTTTGCGTCCATTGCCATTGCGGCGGCGGCTGCCCACGAAACGGCTTTACCTTCATCAAAAACGCGCCAGAGCTCGACGGAAAAGTTTTAAGCTTTGGCCGTTTCCACACCAATTCCATATTTCTTACTTCCACGGATCGTGCTTAGGAGGGGCGCACTCGGCTCGAGGACCTCGGCTTCTCTCCTCACTATCATCACTGTCCTCACTGTCCTCATTCGGCAGCGCTGGACGCTGTGGTCATATACACGCATCTGTACATACATATGTACATATTTTCTCATCTGCACGAGATATCTTATCACCCATCCCATCTCCCTGCTTCTTGTTGGCCTTCCGAGTTCCGGCCGCGCACTCGCAAACTGCCGCTTCTGTCTTGAGTTCTGATCTCGTCTCATCCAGCTCCGAGCCTCGTTCCTTGGAGCGTGCTGCCCGACGAGCTAAGCATCTGCAGCGGTTTAGGTTTGCCTGCGAGGCATAGATTTCGTCTTCGTCCATTGCTGCTCCAACGTATCGACGTACCATCCTTTGACCTTTTACCTCACACGCCATTCCCGGCGCCTCTACCATATATCGCTGTATACATACCGTATATTCTTACTTACCCACGGCCCGCGGCCCTTGCCCGTCTCGTCTGTTTATTTGGCAGGCAACAACTGCCGAAAACAGAGATTGCACCTGGCGCTAGTGTTTGTCCGTCTTGGTCTTGGGAAGCTTTCATGCTCACACTCACTGGCCGTTTACTGTCCGCCGTCCACAAACGGTCGCTAGGAGAACCGCCGTCGATCCTGCATCGCGCGGTCGCTGCACGGAATAGCGCCTTGTGACGAATACCGATTGCCGACAAGACTGCTGACTGACGCCGCGCCGCGCCGTTCCTGGATTTGTTTCCGCAGTGACGGATGCGGGAGCGACTGCTCATTGCGTCCAGGATCCGCACGGTCGACGGCCTGTCTGGACTCCGAATTCCAAGGCACCGCTTGTGGCTGAGACATCATCCGGAATTGCTATCTACATGCTCTCCACACATACTCTCTTCGCAGACAACTCTTAATAGACTCGTAACAACCGACGTCATTCGCGCAAGTTCGCGCCGCTGAGCATTTCCCTCAAGTGCTGCCAATTTGGCTAGCTACAGCTCCTCTCACCACTGCCTTGTGAGGCCATCCGCCTCTTTCGATCCGTCTACATCGCTTTGCTCTGACTTGATTTGATATTGCGTCGCGTTGGCCATGCTTTGCTAGGGTCAATAGGCAGTGCAGCTCTGCTGAGTCCGCTACATTTCGTTGACCAGAGGGCAAATTCTCCTCATCTCAAAACTTCATCTTCCGTCAAGAATGAACGTGGAAAGATGGAGGCGGAGGTCTTCCTCCGCGCTCACCTTGAGTACTTCGGTCACAACCCCTCACGATGTTCCGACTTCGTCAACCGAGAACAGGACGCCGCGAGTCCTGACCCGAGCATTACGCTCTTTGAGCAGCTCGTCCATGGATTCAACAACAGCCGGTTCAAGCCGCAGCAATTCGATGCGACGAATCCACAAGACGACATCCTCGTCGTCCTCGTCAATGCTGGACAGGCTCCAGAGACGGGTGTCTACTCACTCACCAGCTTCTGATGGCCCAGGAAGCCCAGTGGATCAACTGCAACCCTACGCGGCCATGGAGGTTCAGCATTGTGGTCCTTTGAAGACAGACATATCACTCCTCAAAGCCCGATCCGAGTACCTGGTGCTTTCGGACCAGGTTCTGGTCAAATTCGCTAGCGGAGATGCCGCCAGAGCTTCCTTCCCGCAACTGAACCAACCTGACCCCAACGCCGATAGTACGGCTCCGTACCACCAAACTTCTTGCAAGGTTTCGCCCAGCGATGTTCGACTGGAGATACCCCTGCGATCAGTCGTGGCGGCCTTCGATGATGACAGCGCTGGCAGTCGATCAGGCATAGAGATATGGTGGTTTTCTCCGTGGCCGAGGCTGGCCTATTCCAAGGCGCACTTTCACTTCTCATTACCCAAGGAGCGAGATATTTGGCTAGCGTCAATACATCGCGCATGCAGGGCACAGTTGAGACAAGTCCCTACGAACTCCTTGCTCCCCGATAATTTGCGAAGCCGTATCGACCACATAGTTCGATCTGCCGAGGGCTCGGCCGACGCTGGCTATCAAAGCGTTATATTCCCGGTGGCAAGGCGTGTCTTTGGTCAGAAGAGCCTCGGGGCAGAGGAAGCTCCCGACAACACTGATATATCGTCCTTCTTTCTAATAATCGGGCCATGCATGTGTCATTGCGTCGAAGTCCTCAAGGCCGACCACGCCACCGCACCTGGAGACTTGCGAGTCAAAGCTGTATCCTACGGAACTGTGACTCTGACTCGATTTAAAGCGTCCGTGGCGTGCCACGAGCATCGATTTGTCATGTGCTTTCGGTAGGTATTGCATCATGAAAAGGCCTCAAATATACATAAACACACCTTGCTAATTCCGTCCACAGATCTCCATTTGGCCGTGAAACCAGGATTGACTTAGCCAGTTCTCGATATCGCCACATCATCGAGACACTCACCAAGGCTGATCGTAATCTCAAGCCGATGTGGCCTCAGCATTTCCAACAAGTCATATTTGATATCAAAGGCCTCCCCCCTCCATTGCAGCTCACATCAGGCAATGATCTTGGTGGACTTAAGCGCAGCTTAGAGGCCTATTGCGCCGCATTTCACGTCCCCGCTCCAAACTGGACCATTGATTGGAGCCCTCCTTTCCAACCAGCATTTCGATTACTACCGCCGGATGGTAAAACTTATGCTCCATTGCAGCTACTGGCAGTCTTTAGGGCTTTGCGCTACAACAGCTTCTTCAAGGCTATCTCGTTTCGTGGCATAGACCTTACGTCTCTTGCGGGTAGAAACGACAGAGCGCAATATGGGGACTCTTTGGCCTACAAGTCTTTGAACGGTATGTATTCAGAAAACATTCGAAGATTTATGCGGCGATGGCCAGCGTAATTGCCTATACTGACTCGGCTTTTTAGGGGTTACTATTTCAGAAGACCATCATGATATATTGCTCCAAGCTACCATCTTGGTCCAAGAAATCCATGCGCTGTTGTTTGCTTCTGAATCCATCCGTAGCCTTGATATGTCCAATATCTTAGGGCTTGGGACCAAGAGCAACAGGCTCAGCCGGTTTCAGCACGATTTGACCAGCCTAAGCAAGACGACCTCGGAAATATTGCAGCCATTTTTGGAACTGCTTCGGCGCCAGTTGTGCGTTTGCAACAGTCTCTCCCTATCTGGCAATCCCATATCGTGTCACGATCTGGATGATTTAGGTATGCCAGCCATTCTTTGTTTTCTTTCTGTGCCGTGCTACAGTTTCTGACACGACCCTCAGCCAATCTACTGGCGCTTAGTCATGTTCACTTGCGACGGCTGGACTTGTCACAATGTTCTTTGGGCGACGCTGGACTATCACAACTATGGACGAGCCTTGCAGGACAAGCGAAGTCTTTGGAATGGATAGATACGTCAAATAATCACGGCGTTGTCCGATTCGAGACCATCCAGACTACGCTCAGCAAAATGAGGAAGCTTTCTAAGCTGAACATTGCGGGCAATACCCGAATCCTGTCCGACGAGTCTCTGTTCAACGAGACGACAATATACGACTGGGAGCTGCAGGAACTCGATCTCTCTGGCATGATGGTAGGCAAATCTATTCCCCCGTCGCCTTGCCGCCCTTTTTCTTGTTCTTTTTTTTGTTCTCCTTCCATGTCCTGGTCGTCCAACCTTGGTCTGATGACGATGAGATTCGTTGTTGTGCTAACATAGAAACCTAGCTGAATGCTGCTACGGTTCATGTTCTGTCAAGTTATCTGGCAACAGACAAGTCCCAGTACCTCCAAATTTTGCGTCTCAACAACAGCGGTCTCACTGGCGCACAAACCGCCCAGATGTTCTACGCTATGGGACAAGCGAGGCCAATTGAAGTCCATATCAACGGTTGTCATCTGGACGAAGGTATAGATGAGCTTTGCGCGGCTATTGCCGATGGGTACGGGCCCTGGTGCCTCTTTGCCCAAATGACGGAATTCGCGCGAGAAGCAAATTATATCAAACTGCTGCGAGCTCTAACAGTCAATCAATCCATCGAATGCCTCAATCTAGCAGGAACCTCTACGCCGGATGCTGCGAGTAGCACAGCTTGTCAAGCCATCGCAGACTTCTTTGCCAATAACCGTACTGTTCGCTTTCTCGACATTTCGGGATTTGATTCCAAATTGGACGAGGGCAGGCTGGGTCGAGAATTTTCAAAGGCACTCTCCGGTCTTGGGACGAATTCGAGCATCGAGCATCTGCGTGTGCGAAGTCAGATGCTCAATGTCAATACCGAAGACCTGGCCGAGGCTATTTCTAACAATAGAACCCTCCTCACGGTGGACTGTGAAGGCAATGACTTTGACCTGTCTAATTTCAAGCATGTGATGTCATCGTTGGAGCAAAACGTGACGATCCAATATTTCTCTGCGTTTTCAGCGGGAGAAGTTGACAAGGCAATTTCCAAATCAGTGAAAACCGCGTGCATCGCGGCATCACCCTCGCGCAAGTCATCCATCATGTCTAGATTAAGGCAAGGAAAAACCACGAACGGAGATTGCAAGCCCCTGGTGCGGCAACTGAAGGATGAATGGGAAAGCGCCTCTCAAAACCTGGCGCGGCTTCTGCAGCGCAATCAGAGCCTTCTCGACCAAGAGAGTGGCGCAGAGCAAAGCGATGGCTCTTCTCAGGAATGGCGCTTCAGCAACCCTGCCGACGTGAACTTCGCCACGGTGTTTGGTGGACTGCCGCTTCGCAGCCTCGAGATTCAGCGAGCAAAGGGTCTTCGCCACTCCCAGGATTCGCATCAAGGCTCTCTTCAGGATATAGCTTCCCGGCGCCATAGTCGTCAAAGCTCATGCGGCTCGAGGGATCTTGCTCTTCGGCCCATGTCCATTATTTCGAGCGAGGTGACCACTAGTCCAACCACCGACGATGCCAGCAACGGTTCCGGAGGCCTGCCCTTCACCCCACCAGAAGTCGATACCCCCACGGAGCAAGATTTCGGCCTCGGGACGCCAATGTTTGACGAGCATTCCGACTTGAATTACACATGCACAGAGAACTTTGAAGTGGATGACGGGCTTCAAATGAAAAGATACAGAAGATATATGGGAGACCCGACCAGCCGCATTGACGAAGAAGACGGTCCATGACATGGGGACTGGATAGGGACGTCTTTATTGCATATACTCTTTATACAGGCATTCCAGTATATACATATGCATGCATGTGCACTGGAAGAGGGATCGACAAAGGTGTTTGATAAGCTGGAAAGAAGCTGGTTGGATGCGAGCATATTTTTCACCGCTGGGACACAGCACTGTTGTTGCAACGTGGTGTGAGTAGCATTGGGGCGATTCATCTTTCTATTTTTTGCACTTTGTTGTTCTTTTGTTGTTCTTTTGTTGTTTCTTTTTCTTTTTCTTTTTTTGGTTCTTTGGGTCTCATTCGTCTTCGTCTTCGTCTTCGTCTTCTTTTCCCTCTCTGTGTTTCTTGAGGCGTTGATTTGGATGATGGGAATCATTGCTCTTTGCACGATACCCCTCGCAAAACCATGGATTTGTTTAGTCCCCATTGAAATTCGGATAATGGCGAACATATTAGTCTAGTTACATAGAGCATGCAGCGAGGCGAAGGACGGAATGGATCGGTTTTGGAATATAGCTGAGGCATGGCATATGAATTATTTGGCGCGCGTATTGAACGTAAGTACGTGATGAGGAAGTGGAAGTGTGCCAACGACACGGACATTGAAGGTTCTGTGTCGTGAGTCGTGCCTCTGGGTCTACTTGCATGTGTACCTACCAGACAGTACAAGAACTGTCAGGTGGGGCCAGGAGGCTGGACTCGGTGCTGCTGAAGGGAAGATTGCGGTGGGAAATTGGGCCAGGCTGTCTGCTGTCTGTGGTCTGGTTGGTTCTCTGCCCAACTGTCAGCACTGGACTGATTGCTCGTTGCTGGCCCTGGGTAGCGGGTCAAGGGTAGCTTTTCAGGCGTCATCAATCAGCTCCAATTGAGACCCCGCCAGCATTTGAAAGCCCGACGTCCTTAGCGTCGACCGAGACCCCCTAATCGCCTCCCGTCAACTCTGGTCTGGTGCTTCAATTCTCGCACCACCTCTCACCTCCTGCGCGACGGACAGACTTGCCAGTTGTCTTGGCACATCGTCGTCAGCCGCATTTACTCCTTTGTCTTCTTTCTTTCTTTTTCTTTTTACCCTCGCTTCTTCCACCTCTGTTTCATTCACCATCCTGCTCTATCCCTTCCTCGCTGTGCGGCATCTCGATTGCCATCCCTCCCACCAAACTGCTGAGCTCCTCGCTCTGCCCGTCTCGATCCGGAACCCGCATCGCCAACCACCGGCTCATTGCCACGATCGCACCTGGACATACAGACACACGAATGCTGTGATTCCATCATGTATTCCAGCTCGAATGCGTTCCTGGGCGGAAACAGTCAGCGTCCGGGGACTCAGCAACAGTATGGCGGCGCTCCGTTCGGTTCCTTGGGTCCTGGAGGCCAGCAGCAGCAGCAGCAGCAGCCGCAACAACCGCAACAACAGCTCAGTCCCTTTGCGCCGCAGCCTACTGGCTTTGCCCAGCAGCCGTTGCAGCAGCAGTATACTGGTTTTCCCATGCAGCCTCAACCAACTGGTCTGCCGCAGCCGTCCCAGCCTCTACAGCAGCAGTACACGGGATTCCCGGGCGTCCAGCCGCAACAGAGCTATCAGACAGCAACCGTGGTGCCGCCTATGCCCTCGATACCCTCACAGTACCAGCAGCAGTACCAGCAGCAACAGCAGCAGCCACTGCAACCGCCGCCGTCACAGCCAGCCTTCCAAATTTCCCAGCCGACCGGATTCCCCTCCGCGTCGCCCGCGCAATCGTCGAACCTCATACCCCCTCCGCCTTCCCTGAAGCCTCAGCCAACCGGCTTCACAGAGATGGCTGCTTCTTTCCATACCGGGGGGACTTCAAGCTCACAAGGACGACGCGCTGAGAAGACCAACAAAATACCCAATATCAGACTGTCGTTTATTACAGCCCAAGACCAGGCCAAATTCGAGACCCTTTTCAAGTCGGCTGTTGGCCAGAATTCGACTACCATGTCTGGCGACAAGGCAAGAGATCTTTTGCTGCGCTCGCGACTAGATGGAGAAACACTTTCCCACATATGGTATTTATTTTTACTCTATTTTTTTTTTTCCTCCTTCCTGGACCATCAGTCCATCCCTGCCTGATGACTATAATGGTGATACTAACTCGACTCACCTAAAGGACATTGGCAGACACGACCCGGGCGGGCCAGTTATACTTTCCCGAATTTGCACTCGCCATGTATTTGTGCAATCTGAAAATGACGGGAAAGTCTCTTCCAGCAGTTCTGCCAGATAACATTAAGAATGAGGTATCCAGCATGGTCGACATCATCGGTTTCAGCGTCGCTGACGACTCTGCTGCCTCCGCCGCGGCCACCAACTCTTCGGCCCTCCGCAATGACAGCTTGACGCCTGCTGCTGCCGCTATGCAACAGCCGCTACCGTCCAATGCTCAACTACTTCAATCTCAAATGACTGGATTTCCCGGCCAACAAACCAACTTCGGCGGCCAGCCACAGGCGTTTCAACCGCAACAGACTGGCTTCAGTGGCATGCAGAATCCTCAGCCGACTGGGTATCAGGGACCACGACCCCCGATGCCCCCGATGCCCCAGATGCCCCCGATGCCTACTGCTGGCACCATGGCGGCGCCGTTGAACGTTCAACCGACCGGACGACCTGGGCAGTGGGGTCTTGTCAACGCGCCGGCCTCGGGATTGCCAAACATTGATGTATTACAGGCCCGCATGATGCCTCAGCAGGGTCGCGAGGCAGGCTCCTTCACAACGCAAGGACTTCAGGGGAACGCTGTCATTCCATGGGCAATCACCAAGGAGGAAAAGACTCGATACGATGCACTTTTTCGCGCGTGGGATGGTTTTGGCAAAGGATATATTGGCGGTGACCAGGCCATTGAGATCTTTGGCCAAAGTGGTCTGGAAAAACCCGATCTGGAGCGAGTTTGGACTTTGTCTGATCATGGAAACAAAGGTCGCCTGGATCTGGATGAGTTCGCCGTGGCTATGCACTTGATCTACCGAAAACTCAACGGCTACCCGTTGCCCAACACGCTGCCCCCCGAGCTCGTTCCGCCTTCGACTCGCAATTTCAGTCAGTCAATTGGCACCCTGAAGACCTTGTTGCATCAGGAGTCAGACATTCGAAAGAACTCTGGTGCCGCTCTACTGCCCCAGAAAACAGGCGTCAGTTATATGAAAAATCGATCTTTCAGAGAGAGTGGTGTGGGAGCTCAAGCTGGTCGCAAAGACGCCACCGTATTCCGAAATGACGATGAAAACTTTGGCTATCGCTCCAGCGCTCGTCGAAGACTCGGCCATTCTTCCTCTCCGCGTTCCGAGTCTCCGGCATCAGTCGGCTCGAACGAAGATTTTACTCTTGAGCAGCTCAGAAAAAAGGTCAAGGAGAAGCAGATTCTTCTGGACGCGATGGACTTTGCGGATGAGAAGAACAGCGAAGAAGACGACGTTTTGGATCGGCGAGACCGCAAGGAATCGGAAGAGCTGTACCGCCGCATTCGTCGCATTCAAAATGAGATTGATGACCATCCTGACGCTGCGCTGGTCACTGGAGATTCGGACGCCGAGCGTCGGTCCCTCAAACGTCAACTGCAGAATCTCACCGACAAGGTCCCCGAGTTGGCTTCCCAAGTACGCAGGACTGAAAAGGCCATTATGGAAGCACGACTGGAATTATTCCGTCTCAGGGATGCCAAGGCACACCCGAATAGTGGCCCGCAGATCGTCGGAACGGGTCCTGGTGGTGTCGTCACGGAGAGTGATCGATTGAAGGCCAGGGCCAAGGCCATGATGCAGCAGCGGACTGCTGCTCTGACGGGGAAGAAGATTGACGTGAGCACGGAGGACACTGACGCCCCCAAGAGGCTCGAAGAAGAAACAATCAAGGTCAAGTCTGAGAAGGAGAGTAACGAGAGCATGGTTCGTGACGTTGAAGAGAGCGTTCGCGATTTCGCCCGTGGTATCGAAGATAGTCTCAAGGAGGGCGGCCAGGATAACTCGAGCGAACACGAGAAGCGTCGCTGGGAAGACGGCCTGGGAGTTGAAGATGAGGTTCGAGACTTTATTTTTGACTTGCAGCGTGAAAGCCGTGCCGCTCGTCTCCGCTCTCAAGACAAGCGGGGGGCTGCCCTTCATCCGCCGACTGCTGGACAATCTCCTCGAGCTGCACGAGATGCCAGCCCCCGCCCAGAGGAGTCTACCGCTACCTCGCGAACTGCCACTCCACCAGCCTCGGGGGCCTCCTACTCTTCCTACAAGACGCCAGAAGAACGAGCGGCATATATCAAGCAGCAGGCCGAGCAACGCATGGCCGAGCGTCTGGCAGCTCTCGGTATCAAGGCCCCTGCGAAGAGCGGCGAAACAGCTTCGCAGCGAGCTGAGCGAGAAAAGGCGGAGCGAGCTAGCAGGTTAAAGCAGGCCGAAGAAGAAGATGCTCGGAGAGAGGCCGAGAGGAAGGCTCGTCTGGCTGAGGAGCAAGGTGCGCCTCCTCCCGCCGCCGCTGCTGCTGCACCAGTCCCGGCCTCGGAGGCATCCAAGACTGGAACCACTACTAGAGCACCGCCGCCTCCTCCGACAAGAAAAGGCGGCAAAGCAGAGACGTCGGAGCATGAGGCAGCCAAGAAGGCAGAAGAAGAGCATGCCGCCAAGGCCGCTGAGGAGGCAAGGCTCCTGCGCGAAAGCGAAGAGCAACAACAAGAGACTCAGCAAATGGAGTAAGTCATGTTACTATTCTTTGATGTCATTTTTCTAAAAAAAAAAAAAAAAAAAAAAAAAAAAAAAACTACTATAAGCAAAATAATTTTTAACCTTTTTTTTTTTTTTT
>SRPU01000127.1:0-31509 GCA_018360185.1 Claviceps lovelessii
GGGGGGGGGGCGGGGAAAGGCGAGGACAACTTGGGCTTAATAGTAGATCAATTTCATTACCGTCTGGATTCCGTATGATTAGCTGCGACTCCACCAAGGTCTGCCTCTGCTCTTTTTGTGTCCGGGTCCAGGTCCGGATGCTGCTTCCTGCTTCCTGCTCCCTGCTCCCTGGATTCCTGGATTCCTGGATTCTCTGCAAGTCTACCATTCACCACAATTGTAGCCAGTCGGTTAGCAGCTTGGCTTTGCCACTCGATCCGAATATGACATGGATGGTCATGACGGCGGCGGACGGTTGTCAACTCAATCGCATCTCATGGTAACGCTGGGTGAGAAGGGAATGGATCGGACAGCACAGCACAGCCGGCCGTCAACCAGAAGACGACACGCACGATCAATGGCACGGGACGAGGTGAATTCAAGGCCAGGAGAACATGACATGCATGATATGATGTGTGCATCGGGCCTTAACGCATGCTACGATCTACGGTTGAGGTCGACAGTCTACGTTTGCCACATGCACGATCCGGCCAGAGCTTGGTAGCGCCATGTTTGCTGCCGACTTCTTTTTTTGTTTTTATCGGGTTTTCTCTGTTCCTCTCTGTTCCTCTCTGTCCCTTCCTATACCTTCCTGTACTGACACGAACGCAATTCAAAAGCAACCCTGCCACTGGTCGGAACAAGCAGACGCCTCCCTCGCACAATTGATTCATGGTTTCTCCTCTCAAGGCCCCCTTCTTCTCCTCACAGTACTAGGCACCGAGCTATACGGTACCTACCTGCATGCCTGGTATGAGGTATGTTCACATGTACACCTGGGCCCAAAAGGGCCTTTGCCTTCAACGGTAGCCACGTGCGTCTGTGAAAGAGCCGTAATGCGGGTAATGAGTGGCCTCGTGCATTCCAACGACGGATGGCATCTGGCGCCGGCATCTTCTGTAAAATGATTCTTACAATTCTTAATTTCTTTCCATACTTCTTCCACGCGCCCCCCACCAGGCCCGGTTGCCCGGGACATAGCGCCGAAAGCAGGCCACCAGACGGCAGAACAGGGGGATCTGACAAACGGACTTGTCCACATGGCCCTTTGGTCCAGGTGCAATATCGTTTCCATGTTGCGAATACCAGCCCTGCGCGTGCGCAACAAGGAATGCCTCTTTTGCTCCTGCATGGCGGCAACCAGCCACCTGGAATCTTTCAATGTTGGTACTTATCCTTGGAATCTGGAAGCCCGCAGTGCCAGTGTCAGACTCCAGTCACGCTTGTTGACAGCTGCTGTATAAGTGAAACGCTCCTGCCCTTTGTAGGAGCATCAACCGCCCGGTCTGCCCTGCCCTTCCTGCCCTTCCTGCCCTTCCTGCCCTTCCTGCCCTGCAAGGAATCAGATAGGCCGATAGACCTGACCTCTGTGCAAACGACGTCTTGGCTCGATTCCACATCCATTCATCGCCAGAACTCGGACTCGACGCACTTTGCATCGCATCGCATTGCATCGCACAACGGCTTTCCATCCTTATTCGCAACTTGCAAGCCCCCACCGATTTACAAACCGTGTCCACTGCCAGCGTCCTGAACCAGACAATATCATATCAGTCATCACTCGGTTGCTTCCACCTCCCCGTTCGCAAGCTTGTCCTTGATTGGCCACACTAAGACGTCGCCTCAAACGACAAGGAAGCCGAACTCTGGGAGGATTGGCAACCCGGGGCAGCAACAGGGTGTGAATCTGCGCCGTGGTCAGAAATTCTTCACTGCATCGTGCACCGGCTGGGGACCCCCTGGAGCGTGACAATCTCCTGATAATATCGATGCTCTTTCGCATCTCACATCGCTCCCAATAATTCACGCAGCCCCGAGTCCACGGCCAGCTACCTACCTCTTGCTCGTCCGCGATACTTTTTTTCTGTCGTTTTTCGCCGCAACGCTCCCTTTATTGTCGGCGGCGTGCCGTGAGTGGTGACGGTTGAGTTGACCAGGTCGGGTCGCATTTGATACAAATCAGACATTGAACGCCAAAATATACCCGGGCTTACTTACAGGGACTAGGACGAGACTGCAGTCCACCAGCCAGGCGCGTCTAGGACGGACGGACTAAACGCAATTTCATTCACGCCTCGGCCGTCCGTCTGCGTCTTGTCTATTACGCCCAGCCCATCACACTATCCGTCCAGCCCGGCAACCACAGCCCCCCTGGGGAGCAACTTCACACTCTGGCCTCCCTCGGGTCACATTCCTCCCCCCCCCCCGGGGCCCTTGTTACGTCTGGTTGAATTGTTGACGCACTGTTTGCTTGATTTACCGGCGCGGCTGGTCCAGGACGCAGCTTGAGTGTTCTTCTTGGTCGACCCAGCGCTGCTTCCGTCCAGCATCCTCACCAAACACCATTCTTTCTTCGATCACTTGGAGCTCTTTGCGCCGCTTGGTCGAGCCGCAGCCTGAGCTTCACTCCGTTTATGCAGTAGATCAAGGCTCTGGCCGCCCGCGGTCCAATTTTTTCTCACTCCATTGGCATCGCAAGACGATCTGAACGGAAGTCGAAAATCATCAATCGGCCCAACATCTGTGGTTCTACTCCTTGGGGCGCCTGCTTCATTATCCCGACAGCCTTCGGACGACAGCCCTGCCTCTTGACGATCTTTTATCTCATAGCATCGACGTTGCTGTTGCTTTCCCTCCAGTAATATGACGACTGTCAACGAGCAACATGCTGCTGCCATTCACCGCCCCGCATCGCCGGATGCACCACCGCGCTCTCTCGCCATTAGAGGAGCGTCCAGATGCGTGTCAACGGCTTCCACCATGTCGCTTGGCTCGGGGACGGACATGAGCTCTCGGCATTCATTGGGGAGTGAGCTGTTCTCTCGCCACTCGTCCGCCTCATACCAGTCATCACGGCATTCAGATGTCTCCAACGTATCGAGACATTCAATACACAGCGTGGATAGCAAGGGCAGGCGAAGAGGCTATATGCGGCCACAAACCACTGATTTTGCTGCGAGCGCCAAATCGAGGGAAAGCGTCATGTGCTTGGGAAGCATCGCCCACCTGCAGTACTATTTTGCTAGAACCGGTCTATTGGACGGCAAGGGCGGCCAGCTCGCACGCAAGAGGCCGACTCACAAGGCAACGCTGGACATGTCTCTTCTCGATGGCACGCGCACTGCTTCCAACGCGATAGATTCAGATATGAACATGTCTTGCGCTTCCTCCGTGGACAGGATGGCCGATCTGGATAGACACGACGAGGATGCCAACATGATCTTGGACGACTTGGTTGAGTCACCGACGGAGGATGGTATGGGCGAGGATGAATTTGAGGATAGCTTTGCATCGTCAGATTCTGACATGCTGCCTCCAACTGTAAGCACGTATCACCAGGAAGAAAAGCCAATTCCCAAGCCACCAAAGATTGAAGAGTTGAAAACGGAGTTGGAAATGTGCCTGCGCGACACGCAAAAGGCTCTGGAGGAGGTGCAGACGCGCAAGAGCGGAACATTTCAGGAGCCAACAGGCGGCGTCGTGCCGCAGCTGCCCAATATGCCCAACGAGGGCACGCAGAGCTGGCATGAACTACAGGGCATGCACATGCTTGATGTGGTGACTTTGGCCATTCGGGCGGCCAAGATGTACTACACAGCACACGAGCTGCCGGATCGCTTGGACTCTATCAAGTCCGAGAAGCAAATCAGAGCCGATCTGCTGGCGGTGATGGACGTACTCAAGCAGATGGCAACGAGAAGTTTCGAGGGCGGCATGACGGACGACGAGATTGAGACGATAGTTGGCTGGGTTGACTCCGTGTTTGACATCCTAAAACAAGAGCATGAGATTGAGTTGGCGGAGCGGGCTGAACGCGAGAGCTGGTGTTGGCTCCGCGGAGACTGGGGTGGTCGAGAGTATGAGCGAGAGAGGGCTTTCTTGTCGTCCATGGACCCGGAGGTGGAACTACTTCCCGAATGGACACCTCTGTCGAATGCCTCGGAGTGCCCAACGCCTTTTCTACGGAGCCTCCAGAACGGCGTGATGCTTGTCAAGCTGCACAATGCTGCCGTCAAGAAGTCCAGGAGACGCTTTGGAGCCATTCCCACCTTTCACATGGACACGCAAAAGCCATATCGATCGGCCGACAATCTTCGATATTGGGCCAAGGCAGCTGAGCTTCGTTTCGAAGTGATGCTCAAGATTGATGCGCTTGGCTTGGTATACGATAACGGACCCGAAGTGTGGCAAGACTTTGAGCGCGCCATAATGAAGTGGTGCAAGCATGTGCGGGAAGAGATTACCAGCGAGTTGGTGGACTGACGGGCATTTGCCTGTGCATTTACGGTCAAAGAAGCGCGTTATGACTAATGTCGACATATCTGGAGTTATGCCTGAGTTTCCTTCTTCCTCTTCTTCTTTCCATGGGCCCGGTTTTGGTATAGATTCTGGTCCTCGGTTCAGCCATCTCTCGGATCGAAATTAATGGTCCGTGTCTATCCTTGTCAATGGGGTTTTTTATATAATCTTTTTTTCCCTTCGTCTTCTTTTCTTCTTCTTCTTCTCTCTTCTTTTTTCTTCTCTCTTCTTCTTTCTTCTTCTTTCTTCTTCTTTCTTCTTTTTTTTTCCTTCTTCTCTCTCCCTCTTTTCTATCCTTCTTTTATTCCCTTTCTTCTTCTTTTCTTTGTCGAAGCTGGCATCATTCAGGGTTGCCTCACACAGTCCGGCCAGGAAAGCCCTGCTTGCTTTCTTTGCATGCAGATGTCACTGCCATTTACCTTCTTGTTTAACTAAGCACCTACACCGCATACGCACACAGCTACTAGCAGGCAGCTCCAGTTTTTTTGTTTGTCCATCATGCCACGCTTTCATTCACTTTTTGACGCGGCGAGCCGGGACGCGAGCGAGGAGGAGTGAAGCATATACTGGTATTCGCATTCGTATTCGCATTCGCATATGCCTTTGCATTCGCATTCGCATTCACAACATCGCATTGGCATTAGCATTCGCATTCGCATAGAATTCAAAGCACGCAAGGTGCTCGACTCGGGCACACAACACGCGGGTATTCGTCTATGCAATCTAATTTTTCTAGTATATACCCCCCCCCCCCAAATAGCATAGGCTCAGGCCCATGTAGATATAGACACCATGCAGCAGGTTCTTGTTGTAGAAATGAGGTAGCACAGCCTGTTGATTAGACTATAACATGTTTCTTTTCTCGTCGTCTCTTGTGTCGTCTCTTGTTCCGTTTTGCAACTCGTCCGCAGTGCATAAATTGTCATAGTCCCAACCGGTCTATTCCGTCCTTGGCGCCGTCCTCGCACCCATTACGTCGTGGCGGGCCGTGGCGGCGGCCTCGGCAATGGCGCCACCCGGACCTGCCGTCGACCGGGCTCCCCGTGGAGGTGTCCTTGTCCTTGAAGCTGCAGTCGGCTAGTCCTAGTCTTTTTGAATCATGGTCTTGGGTCTCAGAGAACTCGGGACTGCCACCCACGCCAAGCCACGTGCTTGGCGGATACGGTGGTACGCCACGAGTCACGACCCAAAGGGCATTGATGGTTGTGTTTTGCTCCGTCGGGATCTTGTTCTGGTGATGCGTTGGTTGGTGGTGATTGGGATGTTGATGGAGATGCGCGGGATGGCGCTGGTTTTTGTTTTTGTTTTCTTCTTTCTGTTTCTTCTTTCTGTTTCTTCTTTCTGTTTCTTCTTTCTGTTTCTTCTTTCTGTTTCTTCTTTCTGTTTCTTCTTTCTGTTTCTTCTTATCGGGGGTACAAAGATGATGTGTCTTTCGCCTTCAAGCTGTTTGCAAAAACAATGAGCAAAATTACGTTCCCGCTCAGATACCATCTCGCCTGCTACTTGATCAAGCTGGAGCCGGCCTAGTGCTTCCGCATTGCAGGCTGGTTTTCCACCTGTTTTTTTTTTTTTTTTTTTTTAGATTTACTTTATTTTACTTACTTACTTACTTGCTTGCTTACTTATTTTTATGCTCATCATGATTCTTCTTCTGTTTTTTTATATTTTTCTCTATTCTTCTTCTTCTTCATTGACAAATCCAAACAAAAACCCAATCCCAAGAGCCAAGCAGCCAGCCAAAGAACAACCCCCGAGAAGAATGCGGGCATGTGCTCGCAAAGAAAGGCGTTCGATTCCACAAGACACCTGCGCGTCCCATCGTCTACGCCACATGGGCCGTGGCCCATCAGGGGAAAGCAGAAGTCGGGTGTCGGGTCCTGCGTTTTGCGTTTCCTGCGTGTCAAGTCCCTGGACCGAGACAGCTCTCGTGCCATTGTCATCTATTCCCTTCCTCCGATACTTGACTCTGGAGAGTGTCATTTCGCGACCAATTGAACTGCTGCACTTCCATGACGGCCGTTTTCTGTACCGCTTTTCAGAGGGTTATACTGCAGCCGCATTGGGACGTCCATGCCTCGAGGAGGAGGTGCCAAGGAGGTACATACGTACACGTAGTATGGAACAAGTATGGACCACGGAAAGTGTACAAGTGTAGCCTTTACCGCGGTTCATGGAAATCGGGAGCTTGTGCCATGTGCGATGCGTCATTGGCCAAAGGTCATACGAGTAACACAGTCAGCCCACCCAGGCCCCACCCCGAAAAAAACGCCCACAACCGCCCTCACCAATCATGAATCAAACAGCTTGTCGCAACCAACATGTCACTGCGCTCCTTCGTCGGTCGTTAAAAAAAAAAGTGCTCCATCAAACTTGCATACATAACACAATATTTCTCTGCCCTGCATTTGCCTCCCTGCCACCCGACTCGACAATCGCAGCGCTCCGCTTGCGCAATACAGAAAAAATCCATTAATTTAAACGTACATCATGGACGCCAAGACTGTCTCCTTAGGTATGGTTGGGATGTGGGAATGGAACAAAAAAAAAACGTTTTCGAGGACTTGTCGCTGACGGTGTGCGCGGATGGATAGTGTCGAGCTCGGCGCAGGGTGCTTCGGTCGCTGGGTCTGACAACGTTGCGAAACCAAAGGTGAGAGCGACGATGCGACGATGCGATAAACCACTCTATCCCTCCTCCCCAGACGTTCCAAACGGCTTTTACATGCACCCCCATCTTTCCTTGCGGATCGCTGACCGTCTGGGAATAGCCATGCTGTGTGTGCAAGGAGGAAAAGTCGAAGCGCGACGAGTGCATGCTGTTCTCGAAAGCATCCGATCCGGCCTCCGATTGCAAATCCTTTGTCGAGCAATACAAGAGCTGCATGGCCGGGTTTGGATACAAAGTATGATGTGATGGGGCGAGCATCAAGAATTCCTGACCGCAGCGGTCAGGCAATGTAAAAAGAAAACAACGACATGTATACTATCTGTGCATTAGACGAGCTTATGGAGGGGCAAGCAACAAATTTACATGCTTATCGGGTTCACTCTCCCCTTTCAACGAATATCATCCTTGGGCTGTCAGACTTTGTGCCTGCAATTCTTCGCGCTCGTGTTAGCTAGCACAACCCAGAGGCAGGAAAAGAGCTCATCCTTTTACACGATGCGGTATGCCGCCTAAGACGTCCAGCGACTGACGGGCCTCGGCACTTCTTCCCTCGAACCCTGTCAGGATCATCGCCTCGACTTCCTGCATCACAGAATGCACTCCACGAACAACCTCTAGCATCTTCAACTCAATCGCCTTTCTCTGCTCGACAAGATCCCTGACTCTCTTCAACTTTTGTGCTCGCCTTCCAGAACTGCTTGTACTCGAGGCGTCAGCACGGGGTTATGGGTTTTTTTTTTTTTTTTTTTTTTTTTTTTTTTTTTTTTTTTTTTTTTTTTTCTTTTTTTATGAAACTCACCACTCTCGACGCCTTTCTTCTTGGAAATTCACCACGTCCTGGCGCACAGAAGCGAGCTCCTTCTCCGCCTCGACAACAACAGCTCTTGTCCGCTCGTCACGCTCCTTCTTCAACTATACACCGGGCCGAAAAAGAAAGAGGGAAAAAAAAAAAGGGAAAAAAAATGAGTCCACTTTCTTCATCTTGGAGTTCGCGCCTCACAGAAATACACAAAAGCATACCTCGTAGATCCGTTTCGGCCCCTCCATCGCTACCAGGCTGGGATCCGAGTCGTCCTCGGACCGATTTCGCGCGCGGCGTCGAGCCATCCGGGAGGCAAAGCAGAATTTTTTTGCGTCAAGTCTTGCTCTGCTGGTGGTGTTCGGGAGAGTGGATCGATGGTGTATGAATGCGCGGGTGCTTTTTGGGAGTGATTATTGCCTTTTGCACTGCCTTGTAGACGGCCTTGTCCTGTTAAAGACAAAGTTTGTGCATATTACCTGCCATCTTTGTAAGGAGAGTCAAAGTAGATACGAGGTAGGTAGTAGGCAGGGGAAATGTAAGGCAGGCAGGGAGACTCTAGTAATTGCGTCGTGCCTTGACACGGAAGGAACGACCGACAGCAGTCGCCCCCCTTGCACCCAACAGCAAGGAGAGGTCGTTGGCAGCATTTGAAGTTCACGGCTGTCATTTCAACATGTCAAATACGGGCAGGCAAAGTACATAAAAAGAAGATGCTTTGGTATCACAGTTTTCCCTTTGTACTCTATTCCCTTTTCGTATCTTTTTTTTTTTTTTTCCTTTCAAGTAGATAGTATCATACATTAAACCTACTCAGGGCTCTCTCCACTACCGCGTCAGGGCAATGTCGTCTATTCTCAAAATCATCTTTACCGTCTCAGCCGCCAGCTCAATCGCACTCGTGCTCACCAACAGCGGCTGCAGCACGTTTTCTTTGGAAATGTTGGTGTTGACGCCACCAGACTTGATGCTGACTCCGGCGTTCTTCTCTCCCATTTCGTGTCGGTGCCGCAGATCAGTCACCACCTTGATGCTGTTCAAGCCCGCATTCTCGGCCAATGTCGTAGGAATAACCTCCATGGCGTCTGCGAAGGCTTTCCAGCAGATGGCCTCTGTCCCTGTCAGGCTGCGAGCCTGCTTAGACAACTGGGCCGCAATCTCAATCTCAGCGGCGCCACCTCCAGCAATCAGGGCCTTCTTCTTCACCAGACAGCGCATAACGCAAAGGGCATCGTGCAAACTTCTCTCGGCTTCCTCCAGAATCAAAGAGTTGGCTCCCCTGACGACGACAGACACAGTCTTTCCTGAAGCCTTGGCACCTGTCACCTTGACCATTCGAGAGCCCGAAGACTCAGCCTCCTCCACCAATTCCGCATAACCCAGCTTGTCTTCAGTGAAGGAGTCGATATCGGCGATGGGCTTGCAACCCGTCGATTTGCATATGAACTCTACTTCGTCTCTTTCGATGTCCTTGATGGCCAGAATACCCAATTTGGCCAGGAAATGCAGAGACAAATCGTTGACAGCATCGCGTAAAATTGATTTTTGGATGAGGAGAACATTGCACTTGGCCTTCTTAATCTTCTTGGCCATATTTAGCAGATAGAGACGTTCTTCCTTGACAATCTTGTCCATCTGTCGGTAGTCGTTGACCTGAATAGTGTTTTCCATCTAGAGGGCAAGAGTCAGCATTCCATCGTGAAGAAAGGTGCAATGTCATCTTACATCAGGCTTCGGCGGGCTGAGCTGAAATTGAATCAAGCCGATGCGCGCCTTTTCCATGCGGATAGGTCCTCCGGCGTTTTTTAAGACTGGCTGGTGCAGAACGAGGCCAGAGACAAGTTCGCTGTCTTCGATAGTGCCTCCAACCTTCTTCACGATTCGAATGTTTCGTAGATCGACATTGTCTGCTGTCTTGACATCGATGACCTTGGTCACGGCGTTGACGGCCATGGGGCCTAGCAGGTTCGAGTACTGTGAAACAATCTTGGATGAGAGAGACGTGTTGGCGGCCTGCAAGAGGGCAGAGGTGTCGCTGAGAGTGATGGGTTGGGACATGTCATGCAAAACTTCGACGGCGGCCGCAGAAGCCCGCTGAAAGGCCTCTGAGATGACCGATGGGTGAACACCCTTGGACAGGAGTCGATCCGCAGCACCAAGCAAGCTTCCGCAGATGACAACAACAGAGGTTGTGCCATCACCAGCCTCGACATCCTGCGCGCCCGCCAAATTCACCAGCATCTTGGCGGTAGGGTGCATGACCGACATGCTTTTCAACATGGTGTGTCCGTCGTTGGTAATGATGGTCTCTCCTTTTCCACTTCGGATCATCTTGTCCATGCCTCGCGGACCAAGCGACGTTCGAATCGCATCGGCGACAGCTGAGTAGTATTTTAAATCAGTCACTTGGGTTTCTTTTTTTCTTTTTTTCTTCCTTTTTTTTTTTCATCGCACTGCGGTGGGAGATATTTTCGCACCTCGAGCAGCGACAATATTGGACGATCGCACAGCCATGGGCTTCTCCTTGTCCTAAAAGGGGGGTTGATTTTTGTTGTTAGCGGGGTGATTCCTATTCAAGCTTGCCATGCCAGGCATGAGAGAGGCGGCGCTTCCTGAGCTTCTCGTACCCTGAAAGTGGCATTTTGGGACTGCCCAGCAGAAACTGCCGGTGCTGACATGATGGCGACGAATGTGAACTGCCGGCAGGTCCTCAAGAATTGATGGTTGACAGCAAGATGGTTTGCAGAAAACGCTGGATCATGCGGGATGCTGGCAGGCCTGGTTTGAGAACTTGAGGTATCCCACCCCTACTCCGCCGTTGAGTGGTCTCCAGAAATTTTGGTGTCGGGCCACAGATAATCCATGCCGCGACGGTTTGCGTGGGCAGCTGTGCCAGCTGGGAAAGACTGGCATCCAGGCCCAACACGGGTTAGCGCCGACAAGAGGCCCTTGTGCACGGGAGCTCAAGGCAACCAGCCTACATACGGAACCACGATTACGGCATGCTTCCATACTGACCTTGCTTGAGCATTACCAGTTAGCCCACGCCTACGCCCACGTCCACTTTCAATCATCGACACCGACTCCGACATCGACACACCACGCACAAGACTTCCATCCACTTGCCCCCCATAATCAAAGCAAGCAACACTTTTTTTGTGCAGCTCGATCTCGCCGTCACCGGGTGCCCAACGCCGCTCATCCTATCCTTCTCAATCACCCGCTTCCCGTCGGCAACGCGCCCAGAGGGCGGATCTCCATCATGGTAAGCTCCATGCCATGCTCTCCAGAAAGGCAACCAAATCACTAACCAAGTATTTCTTAGCCTTCCGCGACTGGCTCAAGCTGGGAAAAGTACCAGAAAAACTTTGCCGATGATGAGATAGAAGAGAAGAAGATTACCCCCCTCACAGATGAGTACGAGCGAAACCGTCTCACTCAACCGCTTGCGCTTTCTTACTTGTCAACTAATTCCAATTCCAATTCAAGGGATATCCAAGTTTTAAAAACCTATGGCGCTGCTCCCTATGGTGCTGCGCTCAAGAAACTAGAGAAGCAAATCAAGGAGAAGCAACAAAGTGTAGATGAAAAGATTGGCGTCAAGGTGCGTGCTTGTACCTCTCAGAGACGTGGGCCAGCCAGACAGACGGACCCGAACATAAATTCTCACCATGCATAAACAGGAATCCGATACTGGTCTTGCACCCCCGCATCTTTGGGATATTGCTGCCGATCGCCAACGCATGTCCGAAGAACAGCCCTTTCAGGTCGCACGATGTACCAAGATTATCGAAGACGAGAAGGGTGATGAATCAAAAAAGAAGTACGTCATCCATGTCAAGCAGATTGCCAAATTCGTCGTGCAGCTCGGAGATCGCGTGAGTCCGACCGATATCGAGGAGGGCATGCGTGTTGGGGTCGACCGAAACAAGTATCAAATCATGCTGCCGTTGCCGCCAAAGATTGATGCCAGTGTGACCATGATGACGGTCGAGGAGAAGCCAGATGTCACGTACGGTGACGTAGGAGGCTGCAAAGAACAGGTCGAGAAGCTGAGAGAAGTCGTCGAGATGCCGCTACTTTCTCCTGAACGCTTCGTCAATCTCGGTATCGACCCCCCCAAGGGTGCACTACTCTACGGACCTCCCGGTACCGGCAAAACCCTGTGCGCTCGCGCCGTGGCCAACAGAACAGATGCTACCTTTATCCGAGTCATTGGCAGTGAGCTGGTCCAAAAGTACGTTGGCGAAGGGGCTCGAATGGTCCGCGAGCTGTTTGAGATGGCACGAACCAAGAAGGCCTGCATCATCTTCTTTGACGAAATCGACGCCGTCGGCGGTGCCCGGTTTGACGATGGTGCCGGTGGTGACAACGAAGTCCAGAGAACCATGCTGGAGCTCATTACGCAACTCGACGGCTTCGATGCGCGTGGAAACATCAAGGTCATGTTTGCCACCAACCGACCCTCTACCCTGGACCCTGCTCTGATGCGACCGGGCCGTATTGACCGAAAGATTGAGTTCTCGCTTCCCGATCTCGAGGGCCGGGCCAACATTCTCCGCATTCACGCCAAGAGCATGTCGGTCGAGCGAGATATCCGATGGGAACTCATCTCTCGCCTGTGCCCCAACGCCACGGGTGCAGAACTAAGAAGTGTCTGTACAGAGGCAGGCATGTTTGCCATCCGAGCAAGAAGAAAGGTAGCCACAGAGAAGGACTTTTTGAGCGCAGTCGACAAGGTCATCAAGGGCAATCTCAAGTTCAACTCCACAGCGACGTACATGCAATATAACTAGGAAAAGGAAAAAGAAAAGAGAAGCCATCAAAAAAACAAAAAAAAAAAAACCGGCCGAAGTTGTTCTCACGTGTTGTGTATGTATTTTACTCGAAAGCTTTGCCGTGTACCAATATAGGGAGTAGAATACAAAGCGGATCTTTGAACTCCCACGAGTCCGGGACAGGGACATGGACATTGCCCTCGAACCAAAGCAGTCCCGATATCATGATGCTCATTCCATGCCCCCTGTGATTGTTCTTGAAGGGAATAGCGCCACGACTGACGTGGTACGAATGAAGAAGACAAGAAGGGCTACAGCACATGTTATGCCTCACAGGGGCAATTTTTTCTTTCACCGGACCTATTCCATTTCTAGTAGGGGGTGAAAGTACAGCAGGTTGATGAATGGATGTTGGTCGCGGACGGAGAGCTATGTCGCGGGGGAAGTGTGTATCAGGGTGGCAGTTTAATTTTCAGTCTTTTTATGTTTATTTTCAATTTTATATTTAGGTTATTTTTGATTTATTTTTATTCATTTTTACTTTCCTTTATCTTTTACTTTCCTTTATTTTTTACTTTCCTTTATTCTTCATCTTTATTTTGTTTTATTTCAATTTTCTTTTCATATTCAATGCTATGTCTTTTTTTTTTTCTTTGTGAAAAAAAAATGCATGCCAACCCAGTACAAGAGCCCATGATGCCGTTTCCTTATGCTATTACAGAAAAGAAGACGAAACGTATAAAGGAGAGAAAATCGGGCGTAGAAGGACATAAAGAAGCACAAGATATGCAGAAAGGCCCTGCTGACCACGTGTCGTGGTTGCCCAGTGAACATGACCACAGGGGTATTGCCGGAGCAGACGCCGATGATGAACCGTTACCACGTAAAAAAAATGTCACAGGAGGTGCAGAGGGGGAAAAAATGCAATTAGGCCCTGATGAAGCGGAATAGTGAAGGGTGGAAAATAGAAGAGAGCGAGTCTTCTTTGTAAATGGTCATCAAGTCATTCAGTATTCCCCTTTCCCAACTGGCCGGGGAGAAGGAAAGAGCTTCAAGCGCCGGGCATGCCGGAGAGACATCCCAGACAGATGACTTCCCCCTCGGGGCCTTTCTCGACGCAGCACCTGCTGCAGACGACGGATCTGTGTCCGGACGCCGCCCAGCCTTGGCCATCGTGTCGTGTATCGTCGTCATGCCGTGACAAGCCGTCATGTTCCCCATTGTGTTGTTGTTGTTGTTGTTGTTGTTGTCGTACCTGCTGCAAATGCGCCGCTTCTTCACGCTCGTGAGCAGAGCCATCTGTATGCGCGACCTCCTCTGCCGCATAGTCGTCCATGTGAAACGACCGCGACAGCACCTCCTGCTCCGAGAGGACGGACATGCCGTCGTCGGCATTCCACCCGTGGCACTGCCTCACGCAGACGAAGCAGGCTCGTTCTCCGCACCCCTCGCACTGGGCAAACGAGTCGAGGTCGGACTTTTTGGTGGGACGTCTGTGGCATATGTAGCATGGGGCTAGGAGGGCGGCGATGGGTCGGACGGGCGGTGGTGCTTTTCCTGCCAAGTTGCCGCCGTCCAGGGCGAGTTTTTGCTGGGATGCTCGACGACGGTGTTGTGGTGGTGGTGGTGGTGGCAGCGGTGGTGATGTTGGGTAGGGGGCGTCGCGGCCGAGACTATGGATACTGGTCGTATCGTCCTCGTAGTTGGGGAAGAGGGAGGAGGAGGAGGAGAGGCGGGCTCGTTTGCTTTTCGCGGATAGGGGAAGGAGTTTGCGGGACGGGAGGAGCTCTTGAGTTGGGTTTAGGAGGTAGTACTCTTGGTGCTTGTCTGGTTCGTACAGTCTGTAGACGTTGCTATGGCGGTGATGGTGGTGGTGGTGGTGGTGGTGACTGACGCCGTCGTCGTCTCGTCGTCGCTTGCGTATTGATTGAATGTCGTGGTCCGCGACGACAAAAGGCATGGTTCAGGCCCGAGGGAGGGAGAGAGAGGCTGGCGTTGTGAGGATAATCCGGCACGAGGGCGGATATAACCAGCGCGTCTGTTGCGTGCAAAGAATGAGGTCAATGGATGAGGAAAACAAGAAGGAGCCTGGTGCCAGTTGGGCTGTTGGAGAGCGCGTGGATGAAGATGTCCCAGCCGCATAAAGGCACATGCAGCAATTTTGCGCATCATGTCACTGATTGGACCAGACCCATCAATCGGCGGCCGATTTGGTCCGGTGATGAATCGTGGGTCCCGTTCTGGTGGCTGGTTCGCCGCACTTGCCGCACTTGCCGCACTTGGAGCGCTGCAGAGGTCTGGTCCCGCTGAACGATTCCCTGTATGGCGACGTACAGCGACGTACAGCGACGTACAGCGGGTGTGCGACCAGACGGGAGGCCCAAGGCTGGAGCGCACCACATGCGGGCTGCTTTCAGACTTGAATGCTCCCCATGTCGTGCTGCGAAAGGCTTTCCAGCAACTTGACGTCTCGAGCACAGTTGAGTTGTCGTACCCAAGGCCGTTTTCACACTATCCTCTGCAGAATCACAAAACCATCACATGACTAATAGCTGCAACAAAAGGAAAGGTATTGAAATTGGCTCATCTGATTTACACTCTACCATCCGCCTTCCCTCCATTTAATATATTTTGAGGAAAAAAAAAAAAAACATCAACATCCCTCGGTTCTACCTGCCTCCACCGACAAAGGAGCTTCTCTAAGAGGAGGAGACTAGTATACACACACATGATACGCAGTTGGGGCACTGCTTCAGCGACGGACCTTGGCATCCGCAGGGGGGTCGTAGGCAAGCTTTCTCGACTTCAGCCATGCCCACTTGTATCGCTTAACCCAAACACTGACGGCCCACAGAGCCGACGTAACAATAAGAACTTTCAGACCCATCTTCTTGCGATCGTCCATTTCGGGCTCGGCCGCCCAGTTCAGGAACTCGACGACGTCCTTGGCCATCTGCGAGGTGGAGGCAGGAGTTCCATCTTCGTACTCGACGAGTCCATCGTAGAGAACACGGGCCATACCGATACCAGTTCCGGGGAAATACGGGTTGAAGTTCATGCCGGGAGCAACCTGAGCACCAGCGGGGGGCTCTTCGGGGTATCCGGTCAACAAGCTGAAGATGTAGTCGCAACCGCCGTGGCGTCCCTTGACGATCAAGCTCAGATCAGGAGGAAGAGCACCGTTGTTGGCAGCTCGGGCAGCCTCTTCGTTCTTGTAGGGGTCGGGAATATAATCGGCCAGCTTTCCTGGTCGCATTTGAATCTCGCCCTGGTCATCGGGCTCACCAGGATATTCGTTCTCTTCGGCGAGGGCCTTGGCCTCATCGACGGTCAAGACCGCGCCGACTAGTGTTCGGTAGGGGATTCGGCTCAGGGAGTGGCATGAAGCACAAACCTCACGGTAGACCTGGAAACCACGGCGGAGACTGTTGAGAGCATCGTTAGAAACAAAAGGCAAAGGCGCAAAATAGAAACACCCCCTTCCTGACTTCCTTCCTTCCTCCGTCTCCTCCTCCTCCTCCTCCTCCTCCTCCTCCTCCTCCTCCTCCTCCTCTTGGGTTTCAAATATGTTGCTTGGAAGCATGTGCCGACAGAGTCGAGAACTTACGCCTGGTGATCGAAAGTCTTCAGCCATTGCTGGTGAACCCATGGGTAGGCTGTCGCATGCAGACTGATGATACAAGTCAGCAAAGATTACGTAGCCAGAACAGCCCGTGCTCGACGCAAGTTTATTTATGCAGCGGAGCCGCAAGACCGCAGGGCGGTGTACGGGAGTGACAAGGCCAAGAATCATGAGAAAGTCATTGTTCTTTCAGACGTACCCCTCCTCAGCAGGGCTGGCAGCAAAGGCCACAGGACCATAGAGATGGTAGTACCATGCCATGGAGCCGGCGGCAACGGTGGTGGAGGCGATGGCCGCGAAGTTCAATCGGGCAGGAGAAGCTTCCCCGGCAGCACCCGAGCTCGTAGACGCGGCGCGCTATATGACCAGGACAAAAACAACCATCAGCATTCGTAGTTTTTTGGAGTAATTGATCGAGGATGAAATCCGGTTGATGTGGTTCCATGATGATGGCGTGGATGCTGGCTGATATAATCCTCGGTATTCACGAGGAATGGGGAGGGGGTGGTCGAGAGAGAGTGAGAGAGAGAGAGAGAGAAGCGGAGGAGAAAAGTCGAGCCAGAAATATGAGGCCATCATACCTTGGAAACATTGTTGACGCCATTTCGGAGCCCATTGAGGGTGCGCGTCGAGCGCAAGCAAGTCCTTGCCAGCATATTTGGCGAGCTATACCGTGGCCGTGGAGGGAGCCGTGACGAGGGGTGTGACGGCGATGGTCAAATCGATTTCGAGGACGGAGGTTCGAAAAGGCTCAGCAGGAGAGGCCATACCCATTGAGAAAATCCAGAGTTCCGAAATGGGCCGACGCTGATTGGTTCAGGTCACGTGCAGAATGAGCCTGCGCCCAAATGGCCACTCCTAGCCACTCCTCCGCCACTTGTGCTGCCACCTGGGAAGCCGCAAGGCAGCCGCCCGGCAGAACAATATAGCCGAGTGGCCGAGTGGCCGAGTGCCTTGCCAGCTGCAGGCTGTGGCGCACCAGAATCCCGGCCGCCTGCCACCGCCTGCCACCGTCTCCATTGTGACGGTCTGCGGCTTCCAGCCTTCCACACGCACCGTGGGGGGCAAGTTCGAGCAAGTTCTTCAAGGCTGTGCGCGGGTGGGCGGAAAAAGGGGTCGAGGGCAAATTTGCATGACGGCTTATTGATTAGTGTCGACCGTCTTGTCCCTTTTTCCACGCAGGACACCGACATGCTGCCAATTTATCTACCGCACGGCCGGGTCCATTGACGGCACATGTCATGTACAACCAGCCTCACGACAAGAGTCCACAGACAAGAGTCCACAGACCAACAAGACAGACGGAATCGCATTGGGCAACAGAAACCCTTTTGCTGCCCCGCCCCCACTACCTGCCTACTTCCAAGGCACCTACTTACTGAGTGCATGCATGGATCCAAATTAGCACAACAAACAAACAACCATCGCAATCACAGCGCCCCTTCTGCCATTCTCCAACCACTCCCTCTCGATTCTTTCTGTTTTCGTTTCTTTTCTTCGTTTCTATTCCTTGCGTCAGTGAGCGCTTTTCTCGCGTGGTGACAAACATTCATTATATTCATCACAAGGAAAACACAACAAACATATCACATGATGGCTAGCTCTACCAAGCTCTTCACCCTCGAGGGCAAGGGCCTCAAGCTCGACTCGGCCGCCGACATGGAAGCCCATATCCAGGACCTCCGCGCCAGCAACGACGTCGAGGAGGTGAGGCTGCTGGGCAACACTTTGGGAGTGGAAGCATGCAAGGTTCTGGGCGAAGTGTTGGCTACCAAGAAAACCCTCCAGGTATATCTTTTTTCTTTTTTGCCCCATTCTCTCTTTGTCTTTTCCCTTGTCAGGGGCTGTGGTTGAGGAAAGGGGGGGAATGTAGGATACAAAAACAAAAATAAAATAAAAAAAAGGGGGAAAAGAAAGAAAAGAAGGAAGGAAAGGAAAGGAAGGAAGGAAGGAAGGAAGGAAGTAAAAGGAAAAGGAAATAAAAAAGAAAGACGGAGAGAAAAAAAACAAAAGTTCGACATGCGCCAAGGCATCGCACACATCACTGACACCGGCCATCGGCACAAAATAGGTTGCCAACTTTGCCGACATCTTCACCGGCCGACTCTTGTCCGAAATCCCGGAAGCATTGTCTTCACTGCTGACGTCGGTCCTGAATCATCCAAACCTCCACACCATCAATCTGAATGACAATGCCTTTGGTCTCAACACACAAGCACCGCTCGTGGCGTTCCTCTCCGCCCACGTGCCTCTGCAGCATCTATACCTCAACAACAACGGGCTGGGCCCCCATGCCGGCATCCTGGTGGCCGATGCTCTGTCGGAACTTCACGCCAGGAAGGAGGCCGCGCGCAAGGAGGGCAAGCAGGTACCGGATCTCGAGACGGTGATATGCGGTCGAAATCGACTCGAGAACGGCAGCATGACAGCCTGGGCCAAGACCTATACCCTCCACAACAAGATCAAGGTCATCAAGATGGTGCAGAACGGGATCCGCCAGGAGGGCATCTCGCACTTGATCAGCGAGGGCTTGAACAAGGCCCACGAGCTCGAGATTCTAGATCTGCAGGACAACACCTTTACCCTGATGGGCGGCAAGGCCCTGGCCAAGGTCGTGCCGAGCTGGACCCTCGTCCGCGAGCTGGGCATCGGCGATTCCCTGCTCAGCGCCAAAGGCGCTCTTCTCCTCGCCGAGTCTCTCTCCAAGGGCAAGAACGAAAAGCTCGAAACACTACGCCTGCAGTTCAACGACATTACCGCCCCGGGCGTCAAGAAGCTCGCCACCGCTGCCAGGGATTCCCTCCCCGCTCTCAAGCGCATCGAGTTGAACGGCAATAAATTCACAGAGGACGACGAGTCCATCCTCGCCCTGCAGGAACTTCTCGGCCAGCGCAAGGAGAAGAGTGCCGGAGATGAGATTGACGAAGAAGAGTGGGGCGTGGATAGCCTAAGCGATCTTGAGGACCTCAGCTCCGACGAGGAGGAAGAAGAGGAGGAGGAAGAAGAAGAGGAAGAAGAAGAGGGCATCACCGTGGAGGAACGCGCCGAGAAACTAGTCAAGGAGGCAGAGGAGGCGCAGGAAGAGCCCGTCGTGCAGGTCAAGGACAAGGACGTCGATGCTCTTGCTGAGAAGCTCGGAAAGACGGCGATTTAATCTTGTTGCCTGTTGGTTGTTTTTTTTTTTTTTTTTTTGCCGTTGTTACTTTTTACTTTGCATATACCTAAGACTACATATATATACATCGGGAGGGTTAGAGCGTGCAATTCCATTACCCTGTTCCGAGCGAATACGATGAACGTTGAAAGAGAGAATTCGTGACCATTTCCCCTGCTCCGAGCCCATACGATTAACGTTGAAAGAGGGAATTCATGACATGGGCTGTGAAATCCCTTTGGGAATGAATCCCTGAATCGACGGCTTCTACGTGTGTTATTTTCTGCGAGTTGCACGGCTAACATGTTGTCACAAGGGTGGCTATGCACGAGGCTGAGCAAGTAGTTGAAATGACTTGTGATTTTGGAAAAAAAAAAGAAAGAAAAAAACAGAGAAGAGAAGAGAAGAGAAGAGAAGAACTAAAAGGAAGGAAAGAAAAGGTATCTGTGGATGAGGCTACTGTTGGTAGGTAGGTGTAAGTAATGCATTGCGGCTGGTGCTTGCTGTCTGTTTGGTTCCCCTTGCGTTTGTTCCAGAGGTGATGAACTAGAAAACGAACATAAAGAGAGAGAGAGAAAATAGAAAGAGTGAATTAACAAATAAAAAAGAGTGAGAAGAGAATTGAAAAAAAAAATATATAGACAAAAGAGAACTAAAAAAAAAAAAAAAGAGAGAGAGAGAGAGAGATAATGAAAAGGGGCATGGGGAATAAGAGAACAAAATTACAAAGTGCCCAAACTATCTATGATCCAGCTGTTGATTTGGAGCATAAGTAAGCACATGGTTGTGAATCGCTCCTGCGAAGCAACATCTACATGTCCATGGCATCCATATCCATGGTGGCTACCCCATACTGAGAAGCCATCACCAATTGTTGTTGTTGCTGCTGCTGCTGCTGCTGCTCCTCTGCCAGGCAGGGACTCTTGTAGACGGGATCGGTGGCTCTAGAGTAGTGACAGCCTCCCATGGCAGAGCCAAAATGAGGATAGACATCCCTCGACTTGTTTTGGTGGCACTGTCGCTCATACTCTCGTCGCATCAGTTCCTCATAACCAGAAGACATGTACGGCTCACTCTGCGGCGGCTCGTGCTGCTGCTGAGTCCATTGCCCGGCAGGTGTTTGGACCGGGGTGCCATCGAGGCTCATTGTGGTGTTCTGATGCCGTTCATAGCGCAGACGAGCCATTTGCTCTTCTTGGTCGACAGAGGTGCTGCTCCAGGCAAGAGCGGGAATCTCATCGGCTTTGTTGGGAGGACATATGCTCCATAGTTCCAGAAGACGGAGTTTTTGGGCGTCATGGGCGATCCGAAAGAGCTGCAGCTGTGATGGGGTCAGGATGGCCGGGTCCAAGCCGTGGCTACGAAGAATGTCTTCGACGGGGGGGATCTCGGTCAGGGGAGGCTCGGAGGAGCGTCGCTGCGGCTGTGTCTGCGGCTGTGTCTGCGCCTGCTGGGGCGGCTGCTGGGCAGAAGATCTCGCAATGTGCGCGGAATGGTTGTAATGCTGGGACACCGAGTACACGACGGGCTGAGGAGCAGGAGATGCGGGCAAATGAAGCGTAGGCTCTTGCTGCTTGGATATGTCCCTGGAACGAGACACATGACAATCGGGGTTGAAGGTCATGTTACGGGAAAAGAGGTGAGCGAGGTCATCTTGGACCTGCTGGAAATTGCATTGCATCCCGGTCTGGACGGTAACCATGGTCTAGAAGAAAAGATGGCATCAGTCAGTCAGTGTCATTATGTTTGGTGCGTGGGAGTCGGGGACGCAGCCAGCGAATACGCGCGACTCGGCCGGCTTCAGAGTAACACGACATACCTCGGTCATTTTTGGCTGTTTTTTCTTTTTGGTTTGTTTATATTGCCCTTTGGCATATGTCTCGATTTCTTCGAGAGCTTCTTTTTTTTTTTCCTTTTTTTTGTGTCGTATCAGCAAGTCAGCTCTGTATCTCCCTGTTGTGGTTATCTTTCTCGATAAAAGACTCGGTTGGGTCGTGATGCGGTTGGGTATCAAGAGAGAGAAGAAAACGGAAAGTCGGAGAGGGGGTTGTGCGTCAACGTGACTTGCTCTGTTTCGAACGGTCACCAGTGAGCCAAAGCAAGAGGTAAATCAAGTCTTTTTTTATTTCCACTAAGCTACTCGGAAAGGGGAGGGGTGGACGGTAAAGATCAGATGGAATCGCAAAAGCCAAAAGATGAAGGAGAAGGATGAGTCTGGCGTGGGAGAAGTGGGAGAAGTGGGAGTCAATGAATCGAACATGAATCCTTTGCCTTTTTAAAGAGCTTGAGCCTGGCAGGCGGCGAGTTTCAGCGCTGTCTACCGCCGCAGCGTGCGCGCCGATGGCCCTGTCGGCCATCCAGCTGTGTGGTGGTGGCTGGGGTGGTTTGGCGCCGTTTGGGGCCGTTATGGGGCTGTTTAGGGCCTGGAGACGTCCGGTAGGTGCGACCGGACCAGACCAGACCAGACCAGTTGGGACTCAGACTCGGACAGAGAAGGCGCCACTTGGAAAGTAACTGACCACGTGCAGGCAGGCGAACGACTTGGACATCAAACCACGTCGATTTTTCTGATGGGTTTCTTTTTCTTCCACCACCCATGCCGACCCGTCTGGATCCGGCTGGCGATCATGACGACGTAAAGCAGAGGTAAGAGGCTTGGATCAGAAACCGAGCCCGTCTCGGGGGCCTCCAGTCTGTTTGTCTGTTCATGTTTGTGAGACTGGTCTCTGGCACTGGTCACTGGTCACTGGTCAGTCACTGGGTGCGTCCTGAGCTTGACTCCTCGGGCACAGGAGGAAGGTGCGATGAGATGCGGATGGATGAGCAACGCGGGGCTCACGGGTGACGTCGCCCCCCCTTTCGCTCCCTCCACCCCTCCACCGGAACACCCCACCCCTCCTACCCCTCGATCCCTCGATCCCTTGATCCCTCGATCCGTCATCGACCGCCTCTCGCCGTGTCACGAGGTCGTTTCCAGCACCCCGTCCCCCGTCCGTCTTGTTGGAGCGACTCGGAACGGCGCCGTGGCCTCGGTCAAGCCAAGACGTACGGCTGGTCCGCTCCTTCTTTCGTTACCTTGATCCATGGCTTTGGACGGCTCGACGACCCGACGACTCGGTGACTCGGTGACTCCAAGAACACTGCCTGCCTTGCGAATGCCACAATCGCGCATGGACATTGGGTTTGCTGCACCGTCCGGCTCCGTCCGGCTCCGTCCGTCTTCGTCTCCCTGGGACGAAACTTGACATTGTGACCCGCGGGCCTGAGCAATGTGGTCTCACATTGTATCCCCCGACACAAGCTTTTGCATCTTTCGCTTCCAAGACTGACCTGCCCACTCATTTACCTTCCTACTTTACCTTGCTACTCCTACCTGCCTCCCAAGCGAAGTAAATGGGGCAGCTTTGGCCCTTCACCGCTTCCTCATGTGGCTGGGTCCTCCAAGACTGGCGTCTAGTTCGCACCAGAGAACACGTGTACACAGCTTTGGTCAGCTCGCAAGACCTCGAACCATCATGGCATCCATTGTCGCTTTTGATGGATTGACAAAGGTGTCGTTTCTTTGCCCTGGGCCCGAGCCGCCTTTTTGGTTGTTTTCAGTTGTCGCATCGCAGAATGACCACTTACAAGTGCCCAGACGGGTAACGGTATGCGTAGGTGACTAGGTAGATAGATAGTGGCTACCTAGCAGGTATCCTATGGACTACTGAGGCGCAACAAGTCGGCATGCTGCGTCTTGGAAAAGCAAACATGGCCGTTCCCAGATTTCTCGTGCATGGTGTTGGAGTCTTGACCCTGGCCCCGTGCGGCGTGCCACGCCCCGAGGCCCGGATCCGATCGGGTCGGCCGGTCGTTGCCCCACCAGGCCCCTCCGCTCAGCCACACAGCCTGCCGCCACAAGCGACTCCCAGCCTCACGTGTGGCTGGTGCCAGTCGGCAGCCGTTGACACCTTGTGTTGACACATATTGACACCTCAGGCACGAAGCCGCTCTCGGCAAGCCAAGCATGCAAGCAAACTGCTAGCCCATTGCCAAAGTACGCAGCTTGAGGCTGCCTGCTGCTTCATGTGTCCCTGGTGAAGCTCCAACCAAGCCAAACCCACCATCGCAACCTCGTCAGCCTCCCGCCCCTCGTCCCAGCTCTCGCCATTCACCACGCAACGCTCTTTTTTTCTTTTGCTATCAATCACGATTTTCAAAAGACGGAAAAGACAAGAAGGAACAAACAAAAAAAAAAGGAAAAGGAAAAGTTTCAGTGGCCCACGTACATCATGGTGAGGTTACGGCCCGCATCCTCCACCCATCAAACAGGGCACGCCAGAAAGAGCTCCCATGTCGGAAAGCTAGCTAATCAAAGCGGCAACACCTCCACCAATGCAGACATCGATAGGCACGGGCTACGATCTCCTCAACTCCATCTTCTCACCAGATGGACGAAACTTCCAGGTGGAATACGCGGTCAAGGCCGTCGAGAATGGCGGCACGTCGATTGGCATTCGGTGCAAGGACGGTGTCGTACTGGCGGTCGAAAAGGTGGTGTCGTCAAAGTTGCTAAAGGCCGGCGCAAACAAACGAATTGCCACAGTTGATAGTCATATTGGAGTGGTATGTCTTATCATTTCGCTTCTTTGACGGATTGAATGGTGGTTTGATCCTGATATTATATTTTATTCCTTTATTTCGATTTCCTCTTCTTCTTTCTTTCTACTGTTCTAGTTTTCCGATCTTTCATCTTTTCATCCTTTTTCGTTCTTTCTCATCTCGCGCATACTTGAGCAAAAAAAAAAAAAAAAAAAAAAAAAAAATGCGTTGGCTAACCATGGACTTCCCATCTAGGTCTACTCAGGAATGGTCCCCGATGGACGCCACTTTGTCGATCGAGCCCGCGACGAGTCCCAGAGCTGGCGCCAGAACTTCAAGACCCCCATCCCCACCTCCGACCTTGCCTCCAGAATGGGCGGCTACCTGCAGGCGTACACCATGTACGGCTCCGTGCGGCCTTTTGGCATCACCGCCATTGTGGGTGGCGTCGACACATCGGAAGAGTTCCCCGTGGACGGAGAGGTGGGCTCCGGCCCCAGCTGCGGTGCCGGAGGTAAAGTGCCCGGGAAGAAGCACGGTGGTCCTTTTCTCTACATGATTGAGCCCAGCGGTCTGTATTGGGGCTACTACGGCGCCGCAACTGGCAAGGGTCGCCAGGCTGCCAAGGCGGAGCTGGAGAAGCTGGATCTGCAGTCCGAGACCATGACGCTGCAGGAGGCTGTCAAGGAGGCGGCGAGAATCATATACGTGGCCCAAAAGGACAACAAGGACAAGGACTTTGAGCTGGAGATGACGTGGATCAGTGGTGTCGACGGACCGACCAAGGGCCGCCACATGGAGGTGCCTCAGGAGATGAGGGAGGAGGCCGAGAGATTAGCAAAGGCCGAGGATGATTCGGACGATGACGACGAGAATGACAAGAAGGACGATGACAAGATGGAGGAGTAAAATAGAAAAGGGGTCGGGGATTGGGATTGGACGACGAGCCTGAAGGAACAACAGCAGAGAGCAACAGCAGAGAGGAGGTGTGGACGGCGTCAAGCTCGCAAAGCAGCACATGCGTGCAAACGGGCACACTTGTACCATTATGACGATTGGCTGCTTCATGGAGTATAATGAATGCTTTGGTCGGTGTTGCGGTCCTTGTGTGGTCCTTGTGTGGTCCTTGTGTGGTCCTTGTAGCAGTCCTTGTAGTGGTCCTTGTAGTGATGCTGTATTTGGATCTTTTCCTTTTCAAACCAACATCAACCACAAGAACTAGTCGTTTCTCCCATTATACTTCTACCCAATCTGACACACGACGTCTACCTCCGAGGCATAAGGATGAAAAGAACTATATCTATACCGTTTCCGGCACAGCGACATTCCGCCTCCTTGTCGCGTTTCCTCAAGCGTCTCATGACCTTGGTGGTTCGACGGATATTTCTGCATTCCGGTCCGTGTAAATGCGCTTGTGTTATCAAGTGTGCGCGATACGTATAGAGCTCTGGCTCTTGTTCCTTCGCTTCAAAGGATGTATTTAGTCCCGTAAGCGAAACTACAGTCGTGTTCCTATGTAGCACAGAAATAAAAAAAACACCGTATGTACAAGTAAACGTCCTTGTCCGTGTCCTGCGGAGATAGATGCACATCTTCATCTCTACAGCTACACGTTTACGTTGTACAAGCATAAAGAGGCAGATGTACAAACATGGACCTTTTCTATGTCCTGTTTGAAAGAAAAACGTATAATCACAATTGGTCCCTGGTCCCATCTCCGTGACCACACTCGTACTTCATATGGAATGTATTACGAAGATGTATATATGGATGAAGAATTCTCCCCGTGTCGCGTAGAGGGCGTGAACGGAATTCCTGGTCCGTCTTCATGACCACACGTACGGCTCTTTGGGGGAGCATGGATTCTTATGCATGAATAGACTTCTTTCTCTGCATTGTGTTTTATGTTTTATGGCTTATGGCGGTGGTTCTGGTTCTGTTCCATAGCCACGCTTACGTCTTACCAATACAAAGGGATATGTGCACTTGTATGACAACCTTTCTCGGCATCCTACCCATGACTGAATAACATCTCTGGTCTTTCTGCCACGATCCGGACTCCGCATGAAGAAATGCTGGGGCGCCACGACGAAGAGGGCTCCTCCGATGGACACGCCGGTTACGGGCAGGTTACTGCGCGGACCCTACGCGCGCCACTCCTGCTCCTGGTCCCGCATCTTCTAACATACAGAAGAGTGTATGAGAAAAGACATCCTGTTGCGTGCTAGATACTGCGCGTGAGCCATTGGCAGTAGCGCCGCGCGCGATGCGTTACGGGGTCGTTGGATCACAAACACAGAGGACCTGGCGAGGTACCAAATGTATGGATGGTCAGCGTCGTCTTCTCATTGTTGAGAACTGCAGGCCGCTCCGCTTACATGGTAATGCCCTGGGCCGTGACATCTACTTCATCTCTTACCGGTCACGGTAAGGTGGCCAAATATCTGTATGGTTGAAGTTATCTTCCAAATGTTGGGTGGCGCCGTGGGCGCTACCTTGATGCAGTAACACATTCTACATCTTACGTATAACTCAATGGCATTACACTCCATCTCTATAGCCACACTTCCATTATACATGCAGGATATATAGACTCTTCTCTGCGTTCCATCGCCCAAACCCTCAACAAACATCTCTACATCTCTTCATCCTGTCCTTCTCGATCAACCCCCCCCCCCCCCCCAGCACATACAAGACAAAGTACACATACCAGCCTAACTCCCATTCCGCATACTAAGCGCCCACTCATGCCACTCCTTGAAAAAGCAGCTGTGCATCTTGGCCTTGTGGAGCACCCACGCAGACTCGGTCTGGGCGTACACGCCCGCAATCCGCTCAATCGACCCCCGTTGCTGTCTGAACATGGCTGCCGCGACGATGAGGCTCGCCGCGCTGGCGGCCTTGGCGTACGCCTGGGCGTCGTCCTTGCCGGCTTCGTCGTGGCATGCTCGCAGGAGGGGCAGCAGCTGGGCCTCGTCCATTGTTGATGATGATGCTTCCGCCGGTGGTGGTGGTGATGATGATGATGCCGCTGTGGCCGACGCTCGAGCCTTTTTAATCGCCTTGCGAAGGTTCAGAATGACCTCGTAGGCTCTGTTGGCGAGGGCCTTTGTGGACGTCGTGCGCATGAGATTCAGGAGGGGCAATAGTGTCGAAAAGGTGAGCGGGTGGAGCGGCTCGTTCTTGACGTAAATATCGACGAGGTCCAGGACGCGGTGCTTGAAGTTGACGACGGATTGCTTGGCGTCCTTTTTCTGCTTCTTGGTGTCGGTCTTGTTGGCCTTGATGCGGGGCGCTATGGCGGCGGAGAGTTGTTGGTCGAGGGCAAACATTTGGGCGTCGGACATGTCGCCTTCGTCATCGGATGATTCTGCTTCGGCGTCTTTGTCGAGCCGGTGGCTCTTGAGGATCTTGCCGAGAATGTTGTCTAGCTCTTCTGGGTTATCCCATTCTCCGTCTTGGTTGAGTTTCCGCTTTCCTGTCTTGGTGTTGGCATTGCCAGAGTCTCCATCATCTTGGTCCTCGTTTTCGTCATCATCGTCATCGTCATCATCTTCTTCTTCTTCGTCTTCGTCTTCATCTTCATCTTGCTCCTCACTGTCCTCATCATCGCCATTCACATCAACAAATTCCAAGTTTGAATCGATTTCAAAGTCGGAAGCATCCTCGACGTCAATCACACCATCCTCGTCATCATCATCATCATCCTCCTCCTCCTCCTCCTCCTCTGCTTCAGAAGCATCGCTCTCAACCTCCATTGCGTCATCTTCGGTATTGAAAAGCTCTCTTTGGCCCTTTGTGCTCTCGTCCGAGCCGAGAGGTCCGGTCAAAAGTTCCATGCTGTGCTCCGACATCTGACGGGTAAAGACACCAAATACTTGCTGTGAAACCTCTCTCATCAACGACGACGGTCGAGCGACCATGGAGAGAAGAATCTCGACCAGGAGCTCTGATCCTCCTTGACTGCTGCTGCTGCCGCCGCTGCGCTCACCAGTCGCATTCCCAGCAGACCGGAGTTTGTCATAGCACTGAGACAGGTCATCCAACACGTCCATCGCATCGGGATCTTCGTTGTATAGCTGAAAGATGGATATCGCATGAAGCATTGCCAGGCCTTGTGCAGCGTCGATTTTGCTCTTCAGGAGTGTCCGCATACGAGTGAGTGCTTCATCTTTGGCCTTCTTGATCTCGTCTGTCATGGTCATGGCACTGGAATCAATCGACGCGACTGCCTTGCAGAATACAGCAAAGTCGGTGCTGGCACGAGCGAGCTTCGCAAGAGATGTTTCGAGGCGAGATCGACACATCTCTCTGATCTGGTCGGTCAGGGCGTCCTTGGGAATTTCGGCCGGTCGGCCATATGCCACGTTCGTAAGCTCTTGGAGGGTCTTGTCAAAAGAACCTGTCGCTATTCTCGAGCCCGCACTCTTTCCCTCGGCCAGTTTGTCCGACTTGTCGTCCTTTGTGGGGACCGACGAGGCAAACGCGTTCAAGATTTTTGCCAAATAGTCGGCGTACGTTCTCACAGTTGCCTGGGCCTCCACAACCTCTTGTTTCTTCATGAGCTTGATGGGGCGTTTGACGACAGCCAGAACAGGTTCGACATTGTGCTCGTTTATATTCTGCAGGATTTTGTCCACGGTCTTGCTGCTTGATCTTTGGTCAAAGGCATACGCTCCGTTCTTTCCCAGAAGGTTGGCAAGAATGGGGGCGAGAGCGTCAGGATGTGACGATACCACTTCTTCGATTGCTTTGAGGGCCTTGGTTGCCGCGCGGTTCAAGTAACGGTCTTCTTTTGCAGCTTGATTCAGCAAGCACGACATGAAATTTCGGCTGAATAGAGCTTCCAGTTTAGAGGGTGTCTGGGCGAAGCCCTTGAGCATCTTGTCAAATACCATGAAGCCTTTGAATTTTTGTCCGTCCGTTGCTTGTTTCGAGAATAGTCCATCTGGCCGACATCAGTGTTAGTGTGACCTGTTTTTTTTTTTTTTTTTTTTTTTTCCCTCTGTTTTTCCTCATAAACTCTCTAAACAAGCTTTGTTGAACAAGACACGTACCATCGACGACTCGACACCAGAACTGATCAAAATCCTCTTCTTTGGGATCGCTTTTGGCACTCAGAAAGCGCGCCAGGATAAGGTCCCAGACAAAATGCAACTGTGCACTCCAGGAAGCGTGCTTGGCACCGTTTTGCTTGTCCTTTGGGTCCTTGGCTGAATCTTTGAAACTTTCTTTCAAGACCGCGGCAAGGTCTCCAAGGGATTTGTTGGACAATGGGTTTCTCCATGGCGGTATCTTGAGTCCGGGGTACCGATTCAGTGACACGATCCACGCGGCTACCCCTTCTGGCGTCTGGGCCAGGGCGGCTCCCGCAACCTTGGCCAGTGTTGCTTTCGTGACGTCCTCGGTCATTTGCTCCAGCGCCTGGACGAGAATCCAGCCACACTGCGGCCTCAGCCAAATCTTCTTGTGGCAGAGTTTCAGCAACATGTCGAGAACGGCGTGCCATCTGGACACGTCTTTGAACAGTGTCTTGGACTTGACAAAGCACTCGAGCCCAAAGACCTGACCGAGATGGTGATCCCGCTCTTCCTGCCCGGAGACGTTGCCGACGGATTTTGTCTTTTCGGCGAGAAGCCCAATCACCTTGTCGAATGTGAGCCCGGTGTATTTGGTTTCGGCTAGTTGGCCATCGCCGAATAGTTGCGACAGTATTTCCGTGATGACGAGGCTAAAGCCCAACCGGGACCCTTCGCGGCCGCTTGCGAGACCCCGAAACAGCCGGCGACTGAGGTGTCTCTCCAGGATGGCCTCTGGCGCACCGTCCCCTTCGAGGAGGCTCGAGACGATACATTCTGCCGCATCATTCCTGACTTCTTCGACGACACTCCCGAGCATTTCGTACAGTTCGGCTTCTCGTTTTCGGTCGTCACCCGTGGGTGTCTCGACAAAGGCTTTGACTTGGAGCGTCGGAGTGCTATTTGAGGAAAGATCAATGGCCATCATCTCTTTCTTGGGTTTCTTGGAGCTATTGGCGCCAGAGCCTGGACCGCCGTCTTTGCCGCCTCGCTTTCGTTTGCCTGCCATTTTATCACCTCTGTGTTCTTGGGGGGGAAATACTGCAGAGGAGACAAGGAGTGAATTGCGGTGTGGAGAGACGAGTTTACGTTATGGTCACGTCTCGCCGACCGTCGCTCATGATTTTTTGGGGGAATGTTTTTTTTTTTTTTTCACAGCGATGATGGCATCTTTGCAATTCTTCAGAAATAAATATTTATGCCGAGTTTCACCGCCCGGTTCGAGCCCCACCTACAACGCGTGCCATCATCTCTCCATGCCAAAACCCCGCCTTTGTGTGAAACTACCCTGAATCACTACTTTTTTTTTTCTCCCTCCAATATGTGGTGCAGCCGATAATACTATATAGACGCCGTTTATAATGTCAAGTATACGTTTGTATTTTGTATGAGCTGGTATATCGAGGGCTCGCACATCTGTCGCGCGGTGCTCATGACAGTCTTTGCAGTTTCGAGTCGTTATGAAAGTAGTGTATACATGTGCATGCATTATGTAACATGGGGAACCACACATGTCGCCAGAATCTCGATATAAATAGCATCAAACGGCCACTGACCAGGACGCACCAACCGCCACCAAACAAGCCATTCGCGGAGCAAAGACCACATTGTCCAGAATCACCCGCTGTCACATTGGCTGCGAACAGTAACATGATCCTGCCAGAGCAGGGTAGGGTCCGGGGCGGCAGTTTTGGATGCAACATGGACAGTTTGGCTACCAGACGATATAGATCCCTGGGTAGGTACCTAGGCAGATACCAGGTAGGCAGGTAGCAACACCTCATGCATCCATCCGCGGGATATTTTCTTCCCCCTCTCGCCGGAAAGCGTCATGTGCAGAAAGAAGAAAACGCGCTGCCAACCTGAAACGAGAGCAGGAAGAGCTGTTTGGTCGGGGTTCGTGGCCGATGTCGTCGCCAAGCACCTGCAGTTGGCAGTTTGGCATGGCAGGCTGGCAAAGCTGGTTTCCCCTCTTTCCGCAAACGTAACACGCGCGCACACACACACACACACACACACACACACACACAATGCAACCAACCACACCGCTCGCCGCTCGGCGCACGGCTGCGAGCTGCAGCCTACCCAGGACAAGGCAAGACAAAGATCATGTATCATGTACTGGCCGCCCCACAATTGAACTGAGATGGATCCAGATCGACACGTGATCTCGCGGTTGCTGCAGGGCGTTGCCAGGCGGGGTCGAGACGCGGTCGCACCATTTGTTTACTTTCTGTACGCGACGACATTTGAGGCGGAACAAAACAAAGCAAAAGAAAAAAAAAAGCGATGAAATAAGGGAGGGCCAAAAGAAAAGGGAGAAAAAAAAAAGAGAACCTGTTTCGCTACAACGGTTTCAAACTTGTGGTTATCGACGTAGCGGCTGTCAGCGCAGCTGTGTTCCCCTCATCGAGGCTTTTTTTTTTTTTTTTTTTTTTTTTCAATTTGTTTGTAATTGTCACAATGGACGGCAAGCACAGCCCTTTTTTTT
>SRPU01000128.1:0-31473 GCA_018360185.1 Claviceps lovelessii
AAAAAAAAAAAAAAAAAGAAACAAAAAAATTAAAACAAAAAAATTAAACAAAAAAATTAAACAAAAGAACCAACCCTCCATCCTTGTCGTTCCCATTCCCGAATCCCTCGTCCGTGGCACAACATGTTCGGCCAAGTCTTTCGTGGGAGAGAAAAACTCCTTCTTGCGTGTTACGCCGCCGAGCGCGCACCGACACCACCGACCGCAGCCGTGACACAAAGAAGAAGAGACTGGTGGTTTTCCGGAACGCGCAGTCTGCATGAACAAGGGACCCTTCCAAATCCCCTCTCCAAGGCCCTGAGTCTGAGTCTCCCTGACTGAGTTGACTCACATCTGTGCCCGCCTCCTCTTGTCTCGCTCGTGGGCCTCATCTGACATTTGAATAATCTTGCACGTTGCCCAGTCTGACCAATTCCCTTTTTTTTTTTTTTTTGGCCTTGGTAAGCTGGAAATGTCATGCCGCCTGTTATATGCGATTGTGGTAGAAGAAGGAAAAAAAAAAAAAAAAAAAGGGGGGGGGGGGGGGGGGGGGTGGAGAGAGAGAGAGAGAGAGAGAGAAAGACTGGGACAAGACCAAGAATCATTTGTTCCTCTCATCCCAAATCGTCTTCCTCCCCCCGGCGTTACAAGACGCCATTTGCCTCGTACATCCTCCGCGATGTGCCCGCCCTCAACATCGAAGCAGCAGCATGTGTAGGAACAAATCGCTTCGGCCGCCCATGCAATAGTCCTTGTTGCCCATCATCCTCTTCCTCCTCTTCCTCCTCCTCCTCCTCATCTCCGTCGTGACAGTAAGCACCGTCACGTTCCCGCGCACCGCAGCATGAACCGAAGCAGCCTCCCACAAATGCCAGCAGCCCCTGTACAGACGAGGCCAACCAGGTCAAGTAGCTTTCGTCTTCGCCCTCGTGATCCTCCAGTCTGATGCCCTTGGAAGTAGTGAGCATGTCGAATGGCATTGGCGATGCTGCTGCTGCTGCTGCTGCTGCTGCTGCGCGCGCAGATCGGGTGGGATTGCGTCTGGTTCGACTTTTGCAGCCGCGACCGTGTGGTATTTTTCTTCTTGTGCGAAGAAATGAAGTATTTTTCTCTTTGCAAGAGGCTGAAGGAGAAGAACAAACGAAAAAGAAACACACATCTTCTTGATTCCGTCAAGATAGTCATGACGCTCCTTAAATGCGACTGCGAACCCCCTCGACCGTCGTTCCTCCCTTCAGCTCCTCCCTTTCGCAACGCCCACGCGATCAGGTTCTCCCTCTCCCTACATTCCAGTTTCTCGATCCCTCGTGACTGCTGTCATCAGAGCACGTCGCACAGCACCTACTTTGTTCACATCGTGAGTATCAGCAGCTGAGAGAAAAGGGCGTGCACTGTCTCGCACCTTTGTCCGCTTGGCGCCGGACAGACCTGCCATTTTGAACCAATGCACCGTTGATGATGCTCTGGTCCATGAATCGTGGATCTGCGGAACGGCTCTCCATTACCTACCTACTCATCCAGGCATTGCATATTATTGATTTGTTTTCCTGGTCGTGCCCACCACGAATGCGCCCAATTCCTTCTTTCCTTTTTTTTTTTCTTTTCCTTTTTTACAGCTCGGACATTTTCTTGTGCCCCGTCCCAACACTCACTGCCCATACCAGTCAAATCTTGCCATTCTAGTCTTCATCGAATCCAACTTGATGCCCGTCGTCTTCATCATCCTCATCATAGACAACAAATGGTACAAATCGAAAGTCTAGGAAACTCCGCTTCCCACCATCCATCTCCACCATGAACTGCAGGCTCAACACCCCTTGCCCGTCTCCCCGCAAACTGATTTTATTGGCAATGCGCATGGCCTCCGTCGAATTCTTGATCAAGTCGAATTTGTACGTCTGCGACCAGCGACCGCCAACGGTGAAGGTCTCCAGTAAATCTCTGCCCCTAGCAAAGTCCACCTTGGAGCTTCCCAAATCGCCCACGCCGGACAACGATAGAAAAGGGGGCGCTTTGGTCACCACGACGGTGAGCTTGTCCGGCGCGGTAGGGGAGATTTCGGCCAGAGAGTCGAGCAAGGACCGTGAAGGCATGATGATTTTGAAAGACAACTCCTCTCTGTTGAATGGGATATCTTCCGGCAGTTCAGGCACATAGGTCGTCAGGCCAGCCGTCGTCTTCACTCCCGATTCCTCAATGGTGATCTTGAACCGATCACCTTCTTCGTTATATAAAAGTGTGCAAGTCCCAGAAATTCCCAACGCCTGGTTGCTGAATGCGTCCGCCCGGTAGTTCCTCAGATTACTCCGATATGGGTCCTGCTCAGCCTTTTGGGCCTTGGCAGCCACGTCAACGGCTCCAAAAATCTGCAGCACCTCCAACAGCGAGGCCAGTGATAGTTGAAAATTTGGTAGTTCCGGAGCCTCATCGTCCTCCGCCCGCGGCAGATTTAGGCTGTACGATGAAAACAGTGCCTTGTCAAGAAATGCAACCCCTATTTGTTTGTTGTGCGAATGAGCCATACCGAGCACTGATCCGGTTTTGCAACCAACATTTGACGTTACGAACCTTGCATAACTCGAGAGTGATCAGCAGCAAATCTGATGCCTTCCTCTGTGATTTGAACGTGGACTCGCGGTGCAAAGTTAATGCACCGCAAGAGCTGAAACAATGGTCTTGTTGACGTGGCTACAGCTCGAAAGATGGGTACTGTATCCGGCGCCATTTTCCTTGAAGGCGAAGGATAGGCCTAGATTATGCGTGTGGACTGAGACGGGAAATGGTTTATAGAAGCTGAAAACGATTTTTTTTTCCTTCGGTTTCTTTCCTTTTCTTTGTCTTTTCCTTGTTTTGGCTCTGTTTGTAATAAATTTCGAAAAATAAAATATGAATCAATAGTCGCTCCACCGGTCCGGACCTTTAGTTTTCTTCTTCTTCTTTCGTTCTTTCCCTTTTTCTCTCCTGCTTGACTTTCAACTAATATACACTGTAAAACACTGGCTCTCAGACCAGCTAGTTTTCTGTTAAAAGGAAATATGGGGTTATCTCAGACGTAGACGCCTACCGCGCAGAACATGTATACAGTTCCGAAACTGTGAGATTTTGTAATTAGTTAGCTTCGTTGTTCAATGTTGGATAGAATTGAGCGCGACCACATTCGACATACGCAAAGGCCAATGACGCGGGAACTCCGAGGGCAGTTACACTGATCAGGGATCGATCTACCAATTTCGGTCAGCGGACACCGTTCTTGCGCTTTTTATCTTCGATTTCTTGTCCTGTTGCGGATCATCATGGACAGGACTCACTGAGAGCAAATACGCCGGTAGTGAGCACTCCAAGAAGCACCAGTGCAAACGCAACGAGGAATTGATTGTTCTTTCCGATGGCGGGGAGGAATGGACTGCCTTCAGCAGCTTGCCAAACCTCATGCAGCGAAGAATCCATGTGCTGGGCGAATGGGATCGGAAAGGACAATTTTTCGGTCGTATCAGGATGGTCCCGGGCGCTTGGTGGAAGGCGCCGCGAACAAAGAAAGAGACTGGATGTCGTTGCGGTTCTGAGACGGCAGTTATCGTGATGGTTTGGCGAGTTTACAAAGCTGTCCTGACGGAAGCTACATGGAACATGGTGGCCACTGGCCTGAGCACGAACCAAACCGGCTTAGCGCGGGTGGCATTCGATAGCTTGCTTTTCCCCTGTCTGTCCCCCGTCCCCATCCAAGTTGTTCACGTAAGCCGTGCACGGGCCACATCTCGGAGTCAAATCGTCGACGTCTTGCACCTCGCACCGGGGCGCGAGTCGTCGTCTTGTCCTGGTCTCCACCATGCATCCATGATTCAACATACAACTCTCATCATCCATGCTACTTATGGCTGGTGACAACTGACACCGTCCGCGTCACTCTCTCCGTTCTGCAGAATCGCAACGATGGGCGTCATTCAAGAAGAAAACGGTACGCATTCTTTCCATCAAAGGCCCTTCTGGTCGTTATGCGCCCGTGGGCTGACAAAGCATACTCGTATTTCAAGGCACGAAGCGCAAGGCCTCCGTGGACCCCTCCTCGCCCTCGGCATCTAAGCGAACAAAATACCACGATCAAGGTGCTGGACCAGTCGACGGTAATAAGAATGCGGTCCTGAAGCCAATTCCGTTTCCGGAAAAGGTACGTTCCAGATCAACGGGTCGGGAGAAGAGAAGAGGAAGTGAAGAGGAAGCTGAATGAAAACAGCCCGCTGTGATAGAAGAGCGCAACGGCGAAATTGAATTTCGAGTGGTCAACAATGACAACGAACGCGAGTCCCTCATTATCCTGACCGGCTTGAAATGCATCTTCCAGAAGCAACTTCCCAAGATGCCCAAGGACTACATTGCGCGACTGGTCTACGACCGAACCCATCTCTCCATCGCCATCGTCAAGAAGCCGTTGGAAGTCGTCGGTGGCATAACCTATCGGCCCTTCAAGGGTCGACAATTCGCCGAAATTGTATTTTGCGCCATCAGTTCGGACCAACAAGTCAAGGGGTACGGCGCCCATCTCATGTCGCATTTAAAGGACTACGTCAAAGCCACCAGCGATGTGATGCACTTCTTGACGTATGCCGACAACTACGCCATTGGATATTTCAAAAAACAGGGCTTCACCAAAGAAATCACGCTCGACAGAAAAGTGTGGATGGGTTACATCAAGGATTACGAAGGCGGCACAATTATGCAATGCTCCATGCTGCCGCGGATTCGATATCTCGAAATGGGCCGCATGCTCCTCAAGCAAAAAGAGTGCGTGCAGGCCAAGATTCGCGCCTATTCAAAGTCACACACGGTCCATGCGCCACCCAAGGAGTGGCGGAACGGGGTCAAGGAAATCAACCCACTCGACATTCCTGCGATCCGCGCCTCCGGCTGGTCTCCAGACATGGACGAGCTCGCGCGCCAGCCTCGTCACGGACCCAACTACAACCAACTGCTCCACCTGCTCAACGATCTTCAAAACCACCAGTCTGCATGGCCCTTCCTCGTCCCTGTCAACCGAGATGACGTCGCCGACTATTACGACGTCATCAAAGAGCCCATGGATCTCAGCACCATGGAGAATAAGCTCGAGGCCGACCAGTACGCCACGCCCGAAGATTTCACCCGAGACGCCAAGCTCATCTTTGACAACTGCCGCAAGTACAACAACGAAAACACCCCCTACGCCAAATCGGCCAACAAGCTCGAGAAATTCATGTGGCAGCAGATCAAGGCCATTCCCGAGTGGTCGCATCTCGAGCCGGAGAAATAGAGTTCGCCTTCGACCTCGAGACGCAGGATCCGCATCATTACGTCCAACAGAGCCCAATCATGTCAAGAATTGCCCGAGTGATGACTACGAAGGTCGCATTTTCTGGCTCTTGCACGACATCTGTTCTTACTGTTTTCTTTGGTTCTTTGTTTTCTTTGGTTCTTTGTTTCCTTTGTTTCTTTGTTTCCTTTTTGTCTTTTCTATACGTGTCTCTTGTGTGCTCTTCTAGCGTGGCGTTTGTGTCGGGACTGTGCAACGGTTGGCAGGGAATGTACCAGGCATCGGAAGTGGTTTTTTTTTTTTTTTTTGGGAGAGGGGGGGAGCGTTGGGGAGGGTTTCGCTGATCAATTTTGTGTTTTCCAAGGTGATGAAGAATGGGGGTGATCGTTCCTCGTATACCAAGTCATCTTTGTGGTGCGTGTCTATTTTCAATAGAGAAAATAAGAAAGAAAAAAACAATAAGAAAACAAACCAGTCTATCGGGTGTAAACGCCCCCGTGATGCATTCTAAATACGGCCCACGTTATTCGCGGAAGCCTAGCTAATCATGTTCCAGCCATTTTGACATAGCTGGATGGAATTGTCCCCAACAGAGGTGACCGTCCCGTTATGTGCTTCGATTCACATGCGGCCCGCGAAGGACAGTCAAGACTAAAGAGGACGGGACTAAGGAAAGGATAAACTATGGGTTAGTATAGGGTGTAAGAACGGGGCCTAGCTAGGGGTTCTAGATGTTTTTTTTTTTTGTTTTTTTTTTTTTTAAAAAAAAAAACCCTTGTTTGTAAATTTTGTTTCCTAAACTTGTTTCTGAAATATTCATTATGAACTCTTCTTTTCTGCTCTTCATAAATGCTCTATATCACCCATCTTCTAAACTCATCTTTATAGTTCTTCTCATATTCCTACTTCATTCTAGTATATAGTAAATACGTATACATCGATATCCCCTTTCAGCCAATCTCCTCGTTTTCAACACACATCCCATTTCTTTACGCGGCTCGCATCATAAGACGCCTATATAAGGTTGATGATGAGAAACAAAAAGATGAAACAAAAAGATGAAAAAAAAAAAAGTTAAAAAAAAACCCCCCGATGGAAAATAAGAAGAAAGATAGGAAAGAGGGAATCAAAACGGGGGAAAGGCAAAGATGAAGAAGTAAATGGCAAAGAGAAAGAGCAAGAGGAGGAGAAGGACCAAGAGGGGACAAAAGACACGTTGTGGGCACAATCCATGACCATTCAGCACCCATATCCTCCAAGGTCCGGTCCCGCAGAGTTACAACAGGACCGGATATTAAATAAACAATATACGGGATAATGGATTGCGGGGGATCGTCACACGCAAAAGGAAATGGGGTGCCACATGTCGAAAATGGCCATCCAGGAAAGGAATATTTCCACTTCGCCAAAATACCAACAAAAAGGGGAGGAATAGACATAATGTTTTAAGAAAAGGGGGTGGAGAATAAAAGGGAATGAATAAAAAAAAATGAGAAAAAAAAATCGTAACATTCATAATATATGGCGTGCCCCACCGTTTCTTCCAAATCTGTCGTCCCTTACCCTGCTCGTGTATTTCCCAACATGCATGGTCCATAGGCTATGCTGCATTATCCATGCTCCATGCTCCATGCCCCATTGGACTCAAGTCGCTCTCTTTGAGAAAGAAATCATTCTAAAACTTTTTTTTGTTTATATCATGCCAAAAGGGTGCCAAACGCGTAATGACGCGTCTTTTCTTCTTTCCTTCAAAATGCACCCTGTGCGCTCGGAAGACGGATGGTAGGACGAGTGGCCTCGGACATGGTCAAACGTGTTGTGGCCACTGAACCGGACAGCCCATTGAACATTGTGCGAGGTTCAGCACCGGCACCGGCACCGACCCGGGATCTGGGACTCGAACCGGGACTGGGAGTCTCGGCTTCGAGGGTTCGAAGCAGCATCGGGTGCAGAACCTCGGGAATCTCTGACCACTGCCCGGATCTGGCGGCACTGAGCATGCCGGGCGGGATGAGGGCGGCTGGCATGACAGACGTGGTGGATGCGCGGCGATACATTTGCTCCGTCATTTGCTCGGTGAGCAGTGCCAACTCGCCCGAGTCAATGGCGTTTTTGAGCCACTGCTCCCATTGCTCGTCGAGCACGACCGACGTGTCTCCGGCCTCGCGTCGTGTCGCCCGGTCACGAAGACGCTCGTTTAGATGGACGCCGACGCTTTCGAATTCGTCGTCGTCGTCGTCGTCGTCGTCGTCGTCACGGTTGTCGTTGTCGTTGTCAATCTCTCCTTCTCCTTCTTCTCGTGCTGTTTCCGCGGCCTGTTGCTCCGCTTCTTGAACAGAGTCATCATCTCCTTCATCGTCCCTCGCGAGCCCTTCTCCAAGATGGGACGGACTAGAGAGCAGAGGCTGCTGCTCTTGCTCCCGATGCCGTCCCCCTTCCCCCTCCTCTTCCCCTTCTGCTCCGACCTCTATGCTGATTTTGGGAGCGCGAGGGATCTGAGCATCGGCCGACGGCGGAACCCAGTCGCGAATCTCATCTTCGGTTGTGTCCCTGATGATTCTCCCTTGCTCCTTTTCAAACTCCTCCTTGGCCCACTTGGTCCCCTCCCATTTCGTGAGGCCGCATATTTCGGCACGGGTGAGTCCAAGAGCGTTGAAGGCACGGAAGAGACGTCGGTGCCAGGTCCATCGGGACAGACGATATCTATGGGTCGGGTGCATGTAGTCGAGGCCGGGGTACTTGGCCTCCTCGGAGTCGAGTTCACCATAGAAGGCCTCTGTCTCGAAGCGAATCTCGATGAGGAGTTCACGCTCGACAAAGGCCTGGAAGTTTTGCGGATCGCTCGGCTTGGGCTTGGGGAAGAGGCGTTGGTACACCAATTCTTCCACGGGAGGGCCCCTCATTTTCGACAATATGATGCCAAGGTTTTTCTTTCTTTTTCGTTTTCGTTTTCGTTTTCTTTTTCGTTTCTTTTTCGCTTCTTTTTCGTTGCTTTTCCTTTCCTTTCTTTCCTTTTCCTTTTCTTTTCCCCCCTTGTATGAGGAGGGAAGGGGGGGTTGTATGTCGGTAACCTGTGTCGGGGGTGAACCCAGGAGCAGGAAAAGATCCAGAGATAGGGAAAAGGCAAACAGAAAGCAACGCGTCCGAGCTGCCTGATGATTCGATCGCCAACGCAGAGGCGTCTCCGACAGAAGCGAGCCTCCGACACCAGGAGGCCGGCGACAAAAGCGGTGGGCGCGGCAAAAGGGGCTGAAGTTGTCTGTTCCGGATTTCCCAGTTGGACGCGCGGGGTGGGTGGGTGAGCGAGCGAGTCACCGTATGCAGCAAGGCAGGACGGCAGGACGGCAGGACGGCAGGACGGTTTGCGCGGACAGGACCCAAGGACGAACAAAGGACGAGCGAAAGACGAGGTTGAAGCTTGACAGCACGCAGGGAGCAGGGAGCAGGCAGGGCGTGTCGAGGCAGCCAGACTTCCAAGTTGTTCCCTCCCCTCGAGTCCAGAATCCAGCCAGATGTGGTCTGGCCGGCCTGTGCTCGCTGCTCGCTGCTCGCTGCTTAGCACGCCGGCCTTTTCTGCGGCCGAGGCGCAGGCGCGGCGGGTCCAGCAGTGCACAGTGTGCCTCAGCACGGCCCAGTTACAATACGTGCCAGCTCAAATACAACGCCGTCAGCCGTCAGACTGCGACAACGACTAGGTACCGAGGTACTTACAGTGGGTCGTCGTACTTGGGTAGCACCGACATTGTTTCCACCAAATTTCTATGGCATAATGCTTAGAAATACCAGAGCTGTCTGTGCATGAAGCTGGAGACAAGTAGTCTTTCCTACCTAGGTACCTAGGTACCTACTATACTTAAGTACCTAAGTAGCCCACTGCCCCGTCATCACATGCAGCACGCGTGGAAGCCGAGACCATCCTACTACTTTGGTACCTAAAGTATCTATGTAAATAGGTAAGTAGGTACCTATGTACTTGGATGTATATGCTACTGTACGCATATACCTAGCTGTGCGGACCTATCTCCTAGTGACAGCTTCCGCTAAATTTCGTGATAATTTTACGTTTTATAATTATAACACGCTATCTTATAATAATGTATAATACTTATAGTTGCTTAAAATTGTCACAGATCTGTCACGGGCTGTCCCCAGGAGCAGGCGTGGCGCGCCTAGGTAATTACGCATGTACATACTACTTGACTTCACTTGTGTTTTCCTCCCCGCAAAGTACAAAGTACACAGACGCGTGCCGTACACGCCAGTAAAGCAGGCAATATCCTTACATTTCGCCATACAATTTTCTTCGGTGCCACAAGTTCTTCGGAAGAACTACAATCTACGGCAACAGTACAGTACATGAACAGTGCAAGAACGAGGCACACGATGAGCCCCATTGTCAAGTGTGTGTGAATGAGCTTGGTTCCATTATGCTAATCTGTGGGCGTGTTCCGCTACATAACCCTGTGGGTCATGTGACAGGTGCCGCCAACTATATACATTGTCCTCAATGTGAGCAAAGCTAATTAAAGAATAATAAAAAAGAGAAAAATAAGAAAGAAAAGTCAGAAATAGAAAGCCTATTTTCAGTATTATTTCCCCCTAAACCAGTATTATAACCATTTAAGCAACGCATTTTGCAGAAGAAGACAAGAAATAAAATCAGGTCGATTTCGTTGAGTTGTTCTAATTATCCGCCTGAACTCTGAGCAGGATCAGCAGTTGTTTATTCTCCGCCTTCTCGTCTATCTACATTCAATGGACTTCATTATATATTTTATCTTTTTCTTTTAGAAGTGCCTTATATTTTTGTAATAATTTGCTAAGAACTGCGATTAAGTTTTCTATATATTAGAGTTCCTGCTTAAGGGTCTTATTGTTACGGTCTGCCCCCAGAGGCGGAACCCACCTCATAAAGGAGGGTTCCGCCGCATCTAGCTTAGAGAACAACAACTTCAACCATACACACACTTGACCACCTATCTATGACTTGAGTGTTCTCTCTTTATAACCTTCATAACGTACCACACCTATTGTGTAAGTACCCCCTATTTACGTGTAACATCCAGCACATAACAAGTAGTAGCAATTGCTGTTTCTTTCGTACGCCTATTTACTGCGCGAGACTCATCAACGAAAACCACAAGCCTTATGTCAACAACCGGAGAAAACCAGCGACTTCCACCCATCAGTCCAAATTCTCCAATCACCAGCTCTATCACCAAGAACCAGCTACAGCAAATACACTGTTTCTAGGCTTTCCACCAAGATTTTCCTAACATCAAGAACAGGAAAAGACCCTTTCTATCACAAGAGGATATCGAGAACCTTCGAACTCTTGCTAGATATCAACACATTAACAGCAACCTCTAGATACACCCAGAGCCCCTCATCGTCAAAAGACCAATCCATTGGAACCCCACAGACTTCGCAACCGTCAACACCAAGTAGAAAACAGCAAAAGGCATTATCTATAGGGCCAAGCTCAAACGCCTTTTCAAAAGAGCAAACCCAGCGCCAGAGATCAAAAGCACCACGCCAGAAAACAGCCCAAAACGCTTAGAAAACACCAGCAATATGGTAACATATAACGTTCCTAAAGACACCTCAATAGGGGAATCCTTAAGCACAGAAATCAGGGGACCTCTAGAGACCCTAAACATCTCGTCTCGCATTAAGGAAAACAACGCCTCCTCGCAGGAAGGAGACTACATCAGCGCTAGTTCCCACCAGGAAACTATCCCAGAATTAAGAACCCACTCTCATCCAACCCATAGCACGCCAGCCACCTTCCTAGGAGCTCCTCCAAATCCTATAGGAATTAACCAAAATAAGGCGAGTTCCCCCTCTCCTAGAAATCATATGGAATGCGCGCCTTCTCCTAAGATAATAGAGGCTTAGGGGCACTAGCGCGAACCCAATATAAACGACGAATTTAGACGATTTCTCGCCGACATACGCAATCGGCAGGAGGCTGTCTTCAACGAAATCCGCCGCAACAATACCAGGGAAATCAACAATACAGTCACCCACATAACAGCAGCCCTAGACTCATCTAGGCTAGCAGAATCCCACCAGCAAGTTGCAGAACCAGCTCAACACCCTTCATTTCCCTCTAGATAGGTTCCAACCTCGGATGCGCGACGCCTCGCAGCATCCTTTAGGACCATAGGCGCGCAGCAAGCACAACCATCCCGCCCAGCAGCTATCGCCAGCCAACATGCCGAAACCGCTCAATTCAGGGGGCAGCCAGCCAACAGTGAGTATCGTAAGACTTCACGCAATCTCCCTCTCCGCAAGGAGCCGCCTCTTAGGAATGCTACACGCGCTCAGGAGCCATCATTCGCGCCAGCGGAATAGCGCCCTAAAGAGGAGTATTCCCGCAAGGATCACACTGCTCGCGCTCCAGTAACCTCTAACCATTTAGTGGAACCCTCTTAGAAGCTTAGAGACATTAGATACCTTAACCCCAAAACGGATCCAGACAAAATCAACGGTAAAGCCATTAAACACGAAGGCAAATCCACCATATTTGCCAACGTAGACCTCTAGATCCAGGCAGTCAAAGACCACTACAGTCATGCCAGCGTCAGCCGCCAAGAGCAGATCAAGCACCAAGTGTAGTATCTCTTCCGCAGTGCCGCTCATACCTAGTATCGCCAGCACCTTAATAACAAGGAAAGGGCTGCAATATTCCGCAATCTTAAGTCGGTTTTCGCCGCAGTTAAGAAGGAATTTAGCATCAAAATCCAGGACGCCATAGCCTAGCTCAACCAAGCCAAATTCACCAGAGACAATGTATTATCCAAGACATCTCTACAAGAATTCGCAGCAAAGATTTTCTTCTACGCCAGGGCCAATAGGGAATCCACCAACCTTCAGCTTCTCACCCGCCTCCGCTGCAAGCTTTACGCGGAACTCCGCCAAATCTGTCCTCAACCGGTAGAATCTAACCGCCAGAACGCATACGTTAATTTGGTGGAAGGCAAGAGGCAAGACCTAAGGGACTTCATTCTAGGCAACAAAACCCGCCGCAGGACTAAGAAGGGCAAAGTCCAGGCTTCTGCTCACCTCCTTGCGGAAGACTCGGACTCAACAGATAACAATACCCCTCATCCTATAGTGGAAGCCCACTAGAACAGACCGCCTCATCGCAACGGCCGCCATAGTAGCAGTCGCAGCCCACCGCAGTATCAATAGAGCAGTCGCCGCCAATACTCACAAAGCCATGAGCGATACCGCAACGCCGGTAACAGGTACAATAGCGGAAACCACCAGCCACAAGGTCAATTATACCCTTTCCAGCCAAATCGCAGTCGCTCGCATAAGGATCGTAAAGGGGCCCCATAGTAGTCCCCCAAGGACTCCAATAGGAACACACCCACACCTACCCCCAACGCTAGGGAGGCGGACACCCCCAAGCAGCAAGAGGAGGCCAATCCTCACCATCGCGAATCCTTTAGGCGCCCCCAGCATAACTATCGAAGCCATAAACCTCATTTCTATAGGAAATAGGCGCCCAGGGACGGCAACAGCGCAAACCACATGGTTGTGGTGGACAACTCCAACGCAGAAGCCGAGGAATCCCACCTTACCTCATCAGGATACCACGTGGTTAAGGAAGGCGTCATCAAAAGCGACTCAGACAAGGACAAATCCAACTTCATAGACGCTTTCCACGCAGGGGAGCCAACACTCCCCCTCAACTCGCGCCGCAAGAAAATTACAGCATCCAGAGGACTAACTAACAGTCAGGTCATTAAAGCTATAGCAAGGCCACGTCAGTTAGAAATCACCGGAAAAAGAAAGGCAACCACCTATCTAAAGGTCAACCTTCGCTTTAATAACCAAGGGCAGGACCACAAAATCTGCCTTAACACAGGAACTTCGTCGATATTGGTCGATAAAGAGTGGCTTCAACAGAACGGGCGCAACGTTCAATGGGGAACCCAGAAGCCTAAACCTATAAATAGTGTGAATTCCTCCTTCCACATCACGGAAACCGCCACCTTTAACTTCTACATCAAAGGGAAAGCTAGAGGAAAGTCAGTGTCCAGCCACTTCACTATAACTGCCAACGTAATGGAGAAACTCGCACCAAAATTATTAATTAGCACAGATTTCATACACAATTACAGCATCAAAATCAACTTCGTCAACCCCAGGGTTATTTTCCAATCCATACATAACATAACTATGCCCGGCCGCATTTTCCGCCCTACCAACATAGTTCCAACCAGGAGGGTTATCGCAACGCACCACATTACCATGCTGCCGCATAGCTCGGAAGTTGTGCCAGTCTTCTAGAAGGACTATGCAGCACATAAGGCAACGAGTGTCTATCACTTTGTCTCAAAGAACCGCCAGATTTTCAATAGTATCATAGATCACAAGCAGGCCAAATGCTTACCAATCCACAACTTCACGGATCTCCCAATCCACATCAAGCCCAACCAAAGGCTAGGAAACCTCCGTAGACTAAACTCCATGGATTCCCACTTCGCCGTGGATAACATCGAGAATTTTTCCGCCTTCTGCGGTCAAGACATTAACATCCCCAAAGGCTATAAGGAGCCAGTGGTTCTAAAGGACATCCTTCCTCCCAAAGCCAAAGGAGACATCGAAGGAAATGCTAACAACCTTAACCCAAAGGTGGTTAACAGCGGCGTTCCTTCGTACGGCATCACATGCCCGGACGACGTGCCGTTTATCACAAACAAGTTCAGCGTCAAGATTGCGAATCTCAACCCCACCGCCGCGGAAAAACTCATCAAACTCACCAACAAATACGATGTTTACCGCGACCGGGGGGTGGTGCCAATGCCTAAGGAGGAACAAATGCGCATTAATTTTGTCAATGGATAGCAAAATCAGCTAAAACCCTCGCGAGTGTACCACTTAGGCAGGAAAGATTTCAAGAAATTCTGCGAAATCTTTAACAAAAAACACAAGGCAGGCAATGTTGGGTCCCGCACACTTGCACTTCAGGTCACGTGGTGCGGCACCCACTTCTGAGGTCGCCCGCCCGTGAGCCTTAGCTAGCTTTCTCTCTCGATCATCACTCTTCAGATAGAACCCATCCGTGGCTACGATAGCTTCTATCTTCACTGTTGCTTTTCTTCTTCCTTGAGTCGTGTCCCTTGCGTGAGCCGCAACAGGCAAGGTATCCTACCTTAGAGCAGGCAAGAAAGCACCATGCCCATACCCCGGTTTCCTTATCTAGCGCAACACTAGGAAAGAACGCAAAGGAAGAGCGGTGATCAACATAAGGCCTGTGAATAGCATCACCATTCCAGACGTATACCCTTTGCCCAACCAAGGCAACATCATGGAGAATGCACAAGGAAAGTATTGGATATCCCTCCTAGATGCTTCCGGTTTCTTCGACCAACTTCCAGTGTAGCGCGAGCACCGCAACAGAATGGCAATAATCTCCAAGAGAGGAATCGAGGTATCCCACGTTGCAATACAGGGATACAAGAATTCCCCGGCGTACGCTCAGCGTTTCATAGACAAGCAATTCCACAAGCATCGAGCCTTTGTGCGAGTGTACATCAATAACATCGCGATTTTCTCCAACACCCTCAAAGAACACTTAGCTCACCTCAAGATTGTTTTCCGAATTCTCGAGAAGTGCCGCCTGCACATTACAGCCAAGAAGTCGTTTATCGGCTATCCCTCAATCCAGCTTTTAGGTTTCATCGTGAACGCAGAGGGTATCACTAACACTAGTAACCGCGTCAAGGCCTTCAAGAACCTCCAGATGCCCACCACGCTCTCAACCCTCAAAACCTTCATCGGCATAGCCGGCTTCCTCCGCGCAGGGGTCCCCTGGTTTAATTTGCATATTAAACCCCTACAGGATAGGAAGACCGGAATCCTTCGTAACCTTCGCAAGAGGAACGAGCTCCCTATTGGGTCATCCAAACAGGCGCAGAAGCGCGCAGCCCAACAGGCGAATTTCACACCATCAGAGCAGGAAATCGCGTCTTTCGAATCAATTCGAGAACTCTTATGCACCAAAATCCTGCTCTGGCACCACAACCCCGAGAGACCCCTCTTCTTCAAGGTCAACGCGTGTAAGGAGGGCTTTGGCCTATACGCCTTCCAATTAGCCATTAATTAGGATAGTATCAGCATCCCCAGCAAGGATATCAGCAGCAATAAGCTTCGCCCCATCTTATTCCTCTCCCAACCGACCTCAGCCGTTAAGAAGAGGTATAGCTCAACGGAAGCGGAGGTTGCCGCCATTGCGTAGGGAATAAGGAAGCTAAGAAGAATAGCCCAATCCAACTCATCGGCCGTGAATATCATCACTAATCACTCACCAGCAAAGGGCATCATTCAGCATACCTCACTCGCAACGATAGACCTCAATAAAGCCAACCTCAAGCTGGCCAAAGTTGCGAATTACCTCTCGCAGTTCAAAATCCGCGTCATCCACGTTCCCGGCACATTGAACGTGGTGCCTAACGCCCTCTCTCAATTGCCAGTGGATATCAGCTACAGGGAAGCAGCGGACCGCAGTAAATTCGACAAACTTAATGCTTATGTGTACTTTAGAGAAGAATCTATAGCCACCGCAATCATAGATAAGGATCTAAAGGATTCTATTATAGCGGGGTATCAGCACAATGCAAAGTATAGCCGGATTATCAAGGGTATCACCGCATATAGGGAGAAGCAGCGCCAAGCCAATCGGAATCGGCCACAAATTCCCCTATATAGCTGGGACCTCCAAGATAACAGACTTCTCTACTACCATAATTCAGAGGGACTACGCCAACTCTACATCCCTCAAAACTATGTAAAAACTCTGCTTCAACTAACTCACAATAATACTCACCACTTTAGCGTGGGGAGAATAGCGGAGGAGCTCTCCGCCGTATGCTTCCCACAGATAAGCAGCCAAATACACACCTACATAGCCCACTGCAGCATCTGCAGGGAAAACGCAGTCCTTCGATCACAAGCTCCAGGAGAGATAAGACCTCTTCAAACCAAGCCTATGCCTTTCCACAGCATCTCTCTAGACTTCGTCACGGATATGCCGGAGGTCAGCTCTTCAAACACAATGTAGGCAGTGGAAGGATTCACCACCTACAACTCGCTCTGCCCTATCAACTGCCTCTTCAGCAAGAAGACCATCCTTATCCCTAGTCACAAGGAGTATTCAGCAGAAATTTAGGCTAAACTCCTCCTCAGGGGGCTTTACCTTACCAACTAGGGTCTTCCGCAAGAAATCGTCAGCAACAGAGACCCAAAATTTGTCTCTAAACTCTAGACCGCTCTATTCCACAAGCTAGGAGTGAAATTCCTCATGGCCGCAGCGTATCACCCACAGACTAATAGGGTGGCGGAGCGCAAAAACCAGACGGTAATCATCGCTATGCGGTATCACACTGCAACGGACCCAGATACCCCCTAGCCTTCAATACTTCCAGCGCTCCAGCATCACCTTAACAACGCGGCCGCAGCTTCCATCAACCGTTCACCCAACAAGCTCATGCTCGGTCATAAGCCGCTCACAGTAGTGGACCTTCTCCAAGATCCAAACGAATCCATCACCGACCCCAAGGACGCCAACCTCTTAGTGCTTCGAAAGTTGTACTAAAGGGAAGCCGAGCACGCCATCACCATAGCAGCAGCACTCGCGAAAATCCAATACAATTCCAAGCACAACCCAGTGGACATCAGCATTGGAGACATAGTATACCTCAGACTTCACTTAGGCTACAAGCTCCCAGGCAAGCCCAAGAAGAAGTGGTCTCCCCAGCATGCTAGGCCATATAAGGTCTTAGAGCAAATCTCTCCCCTCTCCTTTCGCCTTAATTTCCCACCGACTTCAAGGGTCCATCCCATAGTTTCCGCAGCTCATATCTAGAAACCACGACAAGGCAAGGATCCTTTCAAAAGAGCCGAACCGGTGCCACCCCCAGTGGATTTAACCGGTTCAGGCAAGGCAGACCATTAGGAAATCAAGAGGATTCAGAATCATCACATACAATTCTTTCGAAAAAGGGGCAAGAAGCCTCGCATTAATTTCCTAATTCGCTGGAAAGGATACTCTGCCAAAGACGATCAGTGGATTTCCGAGGAAGAGATGCGTGTCAACGCTGCCAAGATGGTCAACGAGTACCTTGCTAAGAATATCATCGATTGGGACAAGGAATACCGCAAGAAAGGTCTTGCGGCGCCTCCCAATTAATAAATATTCTAGTCAAGCCGGCTCTGCGTTCGATTTCGCAAATGCGTACAGGGAAATTCTCGCCGGTGGAAAACATCGATTATTTTCCAACTCCCTGCACACCACAAGAGCTCACCTTAAGCTCACTTTCATAGCCCTATTAGGGCACACAAAAAAAACCTTCACTTTCCGCACTTTCTTTAACCTTCTTGCTTTCCCCTTCTTCTTCGCTTTTCTTTCCTTACCACTTTCTACATTTCTTTCGCAGTTACGCATCGCAAGGCTGCAGTTATCCACGCTATTATTACGAAATTTCCCTGCTACCATTTATATGCCCTTCGCCCCCTTTCTCGCAGGATTTCCGTTCCTCAGCTATTTACCGAATCTACACGCTCAAAGCTATCAGCGCCATCTATAACGATTGCCACACCAGCGGCTGGTAGCAGCGCAAGTAGGCGACATCGTGGCAGGAAGTATACAGCAACACCCCAGATTTCACCCCCATTTCACGCACTAAAGCCCTAGTCAGGCCAAGCCCTCACTCACAGCTTCCCACTAGTCTCCTCAAGCAATTAGCAACAGAACTCAAAAACAGCATAGCTAGCCACAGCGTCAACCCAGCTAACCCACTAGGACTTAATTTTAACCCTCGCCTCCAGGACACCGACATCCTAACCAACCAGCTAGAGGTAGCTCCCGCCACCCAGGACAACAAGTCCCCCATAGGTGGCGGCGAGGACACAGGTGCAGCTCGCATCACCTCTCCGGCTATCCCCATTCCCAATAACAGCATAGAAGAACTTTCTAATATAGAGGACGTAGAACCCGCCAGGGATAGCGACAATACCGGCAAAGTTAAGGAAGGGGCCACAGCAAGCCCAGGTCCTACAACTACCCACAACAAGGCAGCCAGATACATCTCCAACAGCCGGATGCACTAGTACCTCCGCCAATTTACAAGAACCAACGGCAGGACGTATATACCCTACAATAAAGCAGACGAATTCGCCTTCCTATCTAAAGTCAACGCCAACAAGGACTACGCACAGTAGCGCTACACCAACGAGCAGTCGCCCAAAAAGAAAGATTAGGGTCTTGCGGATGCCGTCTACGTCTATAGCGTGGAGTTTGCCGCGGCTAGCGCCAGGATCAGCCGCAACGGATTCAGCGTAGAAGAAGATAACCCCCTCTACAATCTATACCTAGCGGTCATAGGTTACTGCATTAACATCTTCAAAGGGCTCAATGCCCAGAACCGCAGGGCCGCGGCGGCCACCGCAAAGGATAACAAGGCCCATGCCAAAGGTAAATCAAAAATCCCCATCATCCATGCGGCTCATAACACCCTACAAACCACCATTGCCGTCTAGGAAGAAGGGGGTAGTCGCAAGAACCGCTCCTAAACCCACTAGCTCCCTTCCAAAGCCATCGTCATCGCCGAACGCATAAGCAATACCTTCAGCCATCTAAACAGTACCCTCAGCAGCCTCCTAGCGACAGTCAGCAAATCTCACCTTACAGAAATCCGCAAGCCCAACGCCCAAACCACCGCTACCGTATCTACACAGCTCGCCGGCATACAGGAAGACATCCTTGCCCATATCGCTGCTTTAGAAGCAGCCGTAGAAGCCCTCAAATCCACTACAACAGACCACAAGGGACAACTCAGTATACATCACGCCAGCCTTAAGGGCCTCATAGAGGTCTGCAACGTTACAAAGGACAAGGCTCCGGGGACAGTCAACGCCAGGATCAAGGAAGCCACCAAAAACACACCCACAGCAAAAGGCATTAAAGACATAGAATCCCGCCTCGCCACGCTAAAGAAAAGTAAAGCCACCACTACTGCCTCGATTTCCGCTATCAAAAACTCTATCAAGACACTCCAAACCAAGGTAAAGACCATCAAGACCTCAGCGGCTCCCGTCACGCGCACCCCAACCACATCAAAAGCAGGCACCCCCAGGACAACGACTTCAGCGTCTTCCTCTAAGCGCAGCAGGGAGGATTCCCCAACTCCCCAGTACCACACATATTCCACGCGCCGCAAGCGCCAGCCACCCATCACTAGGGGGCAAACATCCTCTGCCAGGCCAAAGGCCACGCCAAAAAAAGGGGATTCCAACAATCTCTTTAGCAGCTTATACTAGCCATCCGGTGTTTCCCGCTCCCGCCAGTTAGCGGCGTTTTTCCCTACAAGAATTTAAGTGCCGTCGCTTAGAATATAGTTAATTTTAAGTGTTTTACGTAAGGTATCTACTATAAGGGGGTGGAATCAACAGAGTGCGCTATAGTCCAACAGGCTACGTTAATTTTCAGAATAACTATTGCTGCAAACGCGTGATCCCCACGGGATCCCACCTATACCTAGCTCACATCATATGCAAATAAGGCATGCGTATGTTCTTAACCTAAGCTGCGTGAAAACCATATCTCAATAGGTGCAGGAAACCTCCCCAACGCCAGCGCACGCCTCAAGTTATAGAAAACCCCAATATCTCAAGGCCACCGCGTTTGTTTAACTAGGGCTATAGCCCGGCTGCCCCAGCACGCACCAAACAACACAAAAACTCACCTCACCACAACCCTCTCGCATTTTCCCTCGCGTTCAACAACATCAACACCCTCTCATCACAGGTCACTCCCACCTCTTTCCTTATTACCATCATCAGCCTCCCGCGCGCATTACTACATATCTCATCATCCCTTTTGCAGCGGCTGCCTTCTCCCACACAAAACCGCCGTTTCCCACATAACCGCACAAGCTTCCCCTAGTATTAGGGGCCAAACCCGGCATAGCGAGTTACGCTACGCTTACTCCCCCCCAGAAGACTTCGCAAACAAACAAGGAAATCACCAGAGACCGCAAGCACACCCTCAAACTCCTCGCCAAGCTAGGCAACTTACATTTCAAGGCCCGCTACAGTGCTAACACCACGGTCTGCCGACCACAAACGGTAAAAGCCACCGTTTTTAAACTATACCGCATCACAACCTCTAAAGACCTCATTAAAGGCGGTTTCCACAGAACCTTCCTGCTTCATAAGATCCGCAGACTGCACCGCCTCCTGCTAGCCCACAGCCAGCCAGAATTAAACGTAGCTTTCATCCAATATACTGCAGAGCTTAGCATAGAAGCTTTTATCTAGCTCCCTCCAACTATCACCTTCCATATCAATAAAACATTCACTCAGCAAGACCTCTAGGTTCACATCAGCAGCGGCATCAAGGATATAATAAACCTCCAGGAGGAGGTAGCCCTCCCCAGTATCCCTAGGGCCCAGCAGCTTATTAATTTCTTCATCCGCCTCGCTAAAACCTGCCATAACCCCGCTGCCCAACGCAACGCCCTCACCCACTTTAGGGAAGTAAAAGACCACAGCAGCGTCTTTATCAGACATTGCTCCCACCTCGCCAACTTACGCCGCAGGGCCTCCCACGAGAGTGCTAAACTCCTCCTAACACTTACTGCTCGCATTACAGCAATAACTAACGAAATAGAGTACAAAGTCTACACCAACAAAACCTAGAAGGGCCAGTACAGCGCGGCTTCCTACCAAGAGGAACAGAACCTTAACGCGGGAATGGCATAGCTCCGCAACAACCCAAGAGTGGCCTAGTACTAGGAAAAGGCCGAAAATATAGTGATAGACCTCAATATCTACGCCCTTAACGCCATATCCAACTACCGCAGGTAGGAAGTTTTCAAAAGAATCCTCACTACCCCTATAGTACAACGCGCTCTAGCAAAGGACATCCGCTTTATAATAAGACACCAGAATCACATCGTAGATCTCAACAACCCCCAGGATAATGCAGAGGCCAACAGCGAGGAGTCTAGCAAATCCAATAGCAAGGAGTCTAGGGAGCCCAATAACACTAGCGCGTCCACTAACGACTCCAACAAGGAAGCAGGGGATTCCACCAATAACAACATATCCACTAACAATAAGGATAACCAGTGAGAATAGGAAAGGCACGGGCACACTAGATACCGCAGAATTATAGTGACCATTTTAGGATTTCTGCTATAGTTATTTGGTCCGCAAGTTACGCAACAGTCCGCTTAATTTTGTTTTATCTTTCGCTTCCACACATAGCTCCCACGGATTAGTCTATAACCCTTCTACGCGCGGGATCCCGCAATAATTTCTTCCTTTTCTTTATTTGTTTGTTTGCTTTGGCTTAGGATAAGCCACCTTTTCTTCCGCAAAGGGGGGACCTGTTACGGTCTGCCCCCAGAGGCGGAACCCACCTCATAAAGAAGGGTTCCGCCGCATCTAGCTTAGAGAACAACAACTTCAACCATACACACACTTGACCACCTATCTATGACTTGAGTGTTCTCTCTTTATGACCTTCATAACGTACCACACCTATTGTGTGAGTACCCCCTATTTACGTGTGACATCCAGCACGTAACACTTATTTTGTTTTTTAGCTTTATTCTATTCTGCTTAAAGCCGCTTAGCCTCTGTGAATAATTGTAGTGTTTTTAGTTAATATACTTGTTCCCTTAATTTATCCCATTTAACTTTAAGCTATTAATTCTCCTTCTATAATGCCTAATAATCTAGATTAACTTCCACTGCTTTTTGCTTTAGGTCCTTAATCCTATCCAATTCCTAATTCTTATTTATCTAGGTTTTTATATATTATTTAAAGATTTTAACTTTTTTTATATACTTTGTTAATACTTGTCTTAATTCTGCTTTATTGTCTAGGCTTCATCCCCTTAGCTTCTTATATAGCTGTCTTTTATAGAGCTCCCTTTAGAAGAGTGTTGCACTTTTATCCCGTTTCCATGCTCCCTTACTTAATAGTATAATTTGCTATTTAGGTAGACTAATTACACTTATCTATTTAAATTAATTATATATTAGCTTAGCGCTCTTATTCTTATAAACCATATCTTTTCCCTATATAATAAGACTTATAATAAGAAGCGTTTAGAGCATTAGTTTATTTAATTATATTTCTTTTTCCCCTTATTCTATAGTCTTATAGATAGTCTTTATCTATATATGGTTTAATAGTATGCTTATTAACTAGGTGAATTTTATATACTATTCCACTACATTATATTTAATATACCTTGCTGTAGCTTTTAGGATATGTGTCTAAACCCTAGCAATATACTAGTAATAGATATAGTGTTATACTCTGTCCTTCTTGATTTTATTCTATAGAAATGTTAGGAAGCCCTTATTTACTAGCTCTAAATTAATTATTTAGCTTAATTCCTCCCTTAAGTCTAGGGGCATGTCTATTAACATTACAATTAAATCCTATGTTATAGAGGCTATTATTAAAAAAAGAAAAAGTTAAATAGATACTAAAAAGAAAAATTAAAATCGAGTAGCCTATACAAACTAGAAAGTTAATAAAATAATAAAGAATGCTAAGTTGTGAAGGAAGAGAGAAAAATAATAAAGAAAGGAGAAAGAAAGGTAAGTTAATATTGGAAAGAAAGTTGTAGAAAAGGCAAGTTTTTAGGATAGAGTGGTCGCTAGGTGTAGTGTAGCTGCTTAAGATTCTATTAGCTAAGCACCACCGTTTGCCCTTAATAATGCGTCTAGTGACATCTATTAATTATAATGCCTATCTAAATTCTTAAATAAAATATAAAATTCCCTTTTATTACTAACTTGTTATTTATCTAATATTGCTTAAAGCTTATAATTAAATAACTAAACTAGTGCTGTAATTCTATAAGATCTTTTAAAAATATCCTTCCGGAAGGGTTTGAGATGGTTAACTAATATAACTGGGTGAATTTGCTAGTTATTAGGTAATTTTAATTTATACGCTGCTTAACTAATTCGCTTAACCACTTTAAACGGGCCTGCGTATTTTAGGCTATACTTTTAGCTAATATTTATAGGAACTGTATAGCCTTATTGCTTTAATTATATAAGTACCTTATTGCCTATCTTAAAAAAGCGTGTATAGTAGCGTTTATTATAATAATGCTTTATTTAAACTGCTGCTATTGCTATAGAGTTGTAAGCTTAAAGTCTCTCTTTTAGCTAATTAAGAAGATCCGGTCCTTAATTAGAAAGAATGGCTACGGTATTATTAGGGTGGAATCCTAGCATAAGTCTATTAGGACTTATACCCGTTAAGTTGTTTGGAGCATTATTAAATTTAAACTGTAACTTAGGAATTATCTATTCCCACTGCCTTAGATCCTTAAGTTGCGCTATATATAACCTAATTGCGGATTTAATTTACTATATTATTTATTTAGTTTAACTGTTAGTCTATAGGTGGTAAGCTATTAAATGCAATAGAGTTGTTCCTACTAATTTCTAAAAGTTCGACTAAATTGCAGCTAGGAATTTAGGGTCCCTGTTGCTAAGGATAACTTTAGGTATCCCCTAATTATTAGAAAACAGCTTATAGTAAAGCAAGGTAGCATATTGCTTTGCTGTAATTGTTTTTCTACATAGCGCTATTATTATTTGTTTGCTGAATTTATTAACTATAATTAGTATACTGTTATTATAATTAATTAATTCCGGTAGACTTAGGAGGAAGTTAATTGAAATTATATAATACGGCGCCGGTAGCGGCAGCAGCGGTTGCAAATTCCTATGTTATTTATGTCGTTACGTCTAAAAGACCTAATATAGAGGGCATGTCTATAAATAGTTATATAGTTGTTAAAGCCCTTTATGGATGTAAAATTGCTAAACTAGCTTGCTTAACTTTGCGTATTCTAGATAATTTCCCTTATATAATATATAGAATAACTCCGCTACTGCTAGCTTTGGTATATATAATTAAGGAGGCAGTTCTAGTGTGTTTTTTTATAATAAGTTGTCGTTCTATTTAAACAGTAACTTTACTTAATTACTTAGTTCTAACTTTTTATTATCTTTTAAGGTAAGGATAATCTGTTTCTACACTAGATCTGTTTTGTAGCCTGTTTTGATTTGTTATTTATACTCTAGTGATATACTTATTAAATTAGCTACTGGCCTATTTATTGCTGCTAGTATATTGCTTAGGGTTAATGTTGTCTGTAATATAGGGTTCTATTCCCTAAACATAGCTGATTTAGCCTATTGTTCCTAACTAGGTATTGTTACCTAGAGCTCTAGTTAATTATTAGGCATGTTCTCTAATTGCCCTAGTGCCTGATTGTTGTGTGTAGGGCGTATTGTGTTAAGTCTACTTAATGCATCTAGTACTAAGTGTTCTTTGCCTGCTTTATATAATACCCTTACCTTAAATTAGCTAATGTATTCTATAGCGTGGATGATTTTTTTATTAATAGCATGCTTACTAGATGTATTTGTAATATCCACCTACTGTGCTAAATTAATAATTAAGTGGTAATCCGTGAAATATATTACTAGTGGCTATTGCATTTGTTCTATTTAGTGTCTTAACTTTCTTAAGGTTTATATATAGCTATATATTTCTAGTTCTGTTAACTAGTACCTTTTCTTTGCATTTAATAGGGTATAAGATAAGAATATAATTAGTTATATTACTGTTTAAGCTAGGTATTTAATAATAGTATCCCTAACTTATAACTTTAGAATATAGTCCTCTTTAATGTAGTAGACCATTACTCTAATTCCTTTACCTAATATATTGAAATTAATAAACAACTGTTTATTAGGTAAATAGATAGCTAATATATAATAGTCTGTTAAAGCTTTCTTTAGAGAATTGAATGTATTAACTTCCTTTTTTGTTAGAAGCAGGACTGCAATGCTCTAAGCCTATCTATGTCTAGCTAGCTTAGATCTAGATTTTAGTGCTTGCTGTTGCAATTAAGCGATTTGCAACAGATTAGTCTTACGGTCCTGTAACGGCTTAACTAACGTTATGTATTTTAGGATATTATATCTTAATAACCTAGCGAACCCTAATAAGTGTTCTAAGGCCTAGAGTGTTTTAGGAAACTTAAGGTTTTAGACTGCTGCTAACTTCTATTCTGTAGTTGCTATTCCTAATGTGTTTACTAGCTTTCCTAAAACCACTGCATATAGGTAGGCAATGTATGTTTTTGCTACTTTAATTAAAAGATTATTCTTTATTAGCAGACTCTATACTTAATTATAATTAAGCATATGCTGATTAAAACTACCTGCTAATGGGATTATAATATTATCTATGTATGAAATAGCTGCTGTGCCTTACAGTATATTGTCCATTCTTCTCTATATATATGCATTTAAACCCTTGTATTCTATAATTAGCACTTTAAATGTGTATTGTCTGTTATGTGTAATAATAGTAAAGGCCCACTGGGAGTTTAGGTATACTTACTACTAATAATAAAAACTTATAGCGTCTATTATTGTAATATAGGTAGCATTTGCAATCTTAGAAATGACGTCTTTCTATGTCTACATTGGATAAGCGTTATTTAAAGAATTAGTGTTTAGACCTTAAATATCTACTACTATTTAACCTTTGCAATTAGGCTCTTTGCTAGCCTAAACTATAAAGACTAGGAAAGCAAATGGAATGTGCCTAGTTGTTTGATCCGCTTTGTCTGCGCTAACTAACTTATGTATTGTTTCCTTAACTACCTTTTAGTTAGCTAGTCTAACTTAGTATACCTTGTATTTCTTTAGAAGCATCTTTTCCTAGCTAGGCCTTATTTATATTCTTATTTATTCTTTTAGTAGCATAATAGCAAAACCCTTATCTTTAAACAATTAAGTGTATTTATCCACTAGTGCCTACACTGCTTAATTCTCTCTCTTATTGCTTAATTTGTGTATGTTTACCCCTATTGGGTGTATAATTATGTTCTTATTCCTTATATATTTTGGTATAATGGCTTTAGAAAGCGGCTGCTCTAACACTATTGCTAAATCTGCTGCCTTATTCTTCCTTAATTCTTTAACTAGGTAGGCTTCCGCTATAGGGTCTATAGACCTTATAACTCCTAGATGTTAGTTATACGCAATATAGATAATATAAGGACTTAAATTTTCTATAATAATTTGTTTTGTTTTAGTATTAGCTAAAGTAGTATAAATGCCTAGTTCTTTTATCTATTTAGGCTTAAATAGCACCCTTATATCTAGTGGTAGGTTATAGTGTATAGCGACTAAGGCTATTAAGTTTAGGGGAACCTCTGTGTCTCTAAATGCTGTGACCTTCTAGTTTATTTTTAGTTAATTGTACTAAGCAGCTATAGGTATTTTAATATTCTAATAGGTTAAAATCTTTACTAAACCTTTGCTATTTAATATATTAATTTTTTCTAGGCTTAAGATGTCTATACTAATTAAAAGATTTGCTCTTAGTAAGGTAATTAGAGTAACTTCTCTAGTAAATACTGCTATTGCCTCCTATCTAGTAGAGTCCTTTCCTAGAAAGTTTAAATTAAGGAGAATGTAGTAATTTAATAAGTAATAATCTGGTCTAATACCCTTAACTATTACTGGTTCTGCCCTTATTTGAATTTGTGCATTTAGATAATATTTTACTACCTAGGTTTTATCCGCTAAGGTGACTAAACAACCTATATCTGTATAAACGTTGTGTTAGTCACGTAGATGTTTTAAATTAGGTAAAATCTAGAATTAAAGGTATATCTAAGCCTTAAAGGCATAGCCTAAACCTATGTCTTATTGTGGATATACTGTTAATTTCACTATAGGTATGTTGTGTGAGTTAGAGTGTTGTGAGTTGGTTAGATGATTTGCCGCTAACTTCAAAAAAGACGTGTCAACAACCCTGTTAGCTATATGTGCATGCTGCACACTATTACTATTTATGTTTAAGTTAAGTGAGCAGAGTTCTAAAATTATATTATCCGCACTAGCTATATAAGAATTATCCTATTTAAGCTCCTTAGCTAAGTTATTCTATTCTATATTCTCTTTTTCGTCTGTCTTTCGCTTAACCCTATGCTGTTCTCGCAAATGCTTAAATAATGCATTGCAGGAGCTAAAAACCTAATAATAGCGTCGATAAGTATAAGTACTAGCACGCATGTCCACGCTAACAAAGTGAACATCCTGTTTATCTCCCTTAGGTATTGGTGGCTTAATCCACTGTTTCTAATCTATAGCTTAATTGTACTAATCCTCTTCTAGGTAAGGTTAGCTAGCGTTAGTATAATAACTATTTTTATTATACTAATAATCTATTGGGATATTCTCTACTTTATAGTTTATATGCTGCACCTAATACACTAGCTGCCTATTTATCTATAGGTTGAAATTACTGTAAGGGTTATTTATAAATAGATAATTAAAACCTCTTCTAAAATTATTATATTACTAGGGAGTAGATAAAGTAACTATATAATTAGATGTATTGCCTAATAGGTTGTTATTAGATGGACTATTAGCGTTTATTTATTTCTAAGGATAACTATTAGGGTGGTTAGGGTTATTAGAATAGAATAGGTAATAACTCTATCCCTACTAGTACTAGCCTTGAGTTTAGTAGCTGTATCTTATTTATATACTAAATTGATTGCTAGTGTTATAACCTTGTTTAAAGCCTCTATTTATATATAAAGTTCTACAGTAAGGTTAGAGTCTATTCTATAAAGAAGGGGGAAATAGCCTAGGTTAATTAAGTAGAAATTTCTCTTTAGCTAAGGCTATAATAGTTAATTCCCTCTCTCTAACTGCTATAATAAAGTTATTAAGCGTTATGCTTTAAGAAGGGGGTGGGATTATTACTTAGATAGCTAGGTTAAGTGCTATATAGACTATTTATAACTAGTTATATATATCTTGCCTAGTTAATTAAGCATTCTACATAAGGTTATAGATAAAAGGAGTAATTTTGTTACCCTATATATACTTATGCAGTATATATTAAGCTAATCGGACCTATGCTAAAACTATTAAGATTAGCTCCTAGAACCTCTTAATTAGTGTATTATAGACTAAGTTAATCCTAACCTTAGATAGAAGTTTATATTTAGTCTCTATAGTTAGTTAACTATACTAATTAAGTGCCTAGCCTTTAAAATAAGTTATTTAGACTAATTAGACTATCTTTTTATTATAAATAGATACTAAATGTTTTAGTTGTTCTATAAAGGTAAAAATATATGTATATATTATGGATTTTACGTTAGAGATTATCCCTATTCCTAACTTATCCTTAAGACTAGAATTAAAGTATTCTATGTCTATAGGATATAAGGTCTAAGGTTAAGCTAGTTAAGTTAACTAGGTTAGACTGCTAAATTAGCTACTTAACTCTAGGTTTAGCAGTCTATCCCTAACCACTTCTAAGGTTTCTTTATTCACCGCTGCAATTATACTTATATTATGCATTAGCTAAATGAAAAAGTCTAGGGTAATCCCTATTTATCCTGCTCCCTTACCTAAAGGCATTTAATAGGGGGGGTTTACTGTAGGTGCCCTATTAGACGACATATTCGCTGCGTCTTCTAAGTCAACTAAGTCAATAGATAATTGGAATGTCTTAGAATTAGGTTAAAGATAATGTAGAAGATAGGGAATGTAATTATAATACTAGACATTGACTGCTGCTTTAAATAATCTTATTCTGTCTACCTACTTAACTAGGAAGTTAAACTGTTAAGAGTTAAGGAAAGGTTTAAATTTATTAGTAAAATAATTTAGAGCAGCTAATTAATATTCTGAAAGTAAAAATGCATTACAATGAGCTAATCTCACTAGTTATTATATCTATTAAGCCCGTTGAATAATAAATAGAGTTAGATGTGGTGTCTCCGAATCCATTAACTAGAAAACGCCTAAATTATTAATAAAATAGTTAGAAATAAAAGGAAAAATGCTGTAATTAAGTAATTAGGCTAAAAGAACAACAATTATGATAAAAAATAGATCTAGTTTTGTTTTTGGTGGCCTTTTATGCCTGGTGACGTGCAATTGCTACTATCTGTTAAGTGTGTGTGAATGAGCTTGGTTCCATTATGCTAATCTGTGGGCGTGTTCCGCTACATAACCCTGTGGGTCATGTGACACCCATGGTTCCTTGGTCCCGTGCTTTGTAGGCCAGCCTCTTCTCCGTCCCCATTGTCCCATTGTACATGAAAAAAAAATTAAAAAATAAAAAATAAAGAACGGCCACGTCATGTCCATCATTCATCATCGTTCCAAGTACATGCATATATTCGTGGAAGTGGGGGGGTTTTTTTTTTTTTTTTTCAAATGCAAAGTCTTTGTATTTTGCTGTTTTGGCAAATACAACAAAGAGATCCTTGAGCCGTTACGTAGGTGTTTCGATTGCTCAGAAAATCACCTTCTTTGTATCTATAAAATGTTGAAAGGGTCAGTCGATGGGCTACGCTCGCTTAGCCAAGTGCCGCCTCGGCATGCATCTGTCGGCTTGCCATGGCGGCGACAGGGCCCGTCAAGTCGTCCTCTGGTGAATGTCGTCGTCCCCATTTCCTCCGCTCATCCCGCAGACGGTCTCGGTCGCGGCCTCGGCCTCGGCCTCGGTCTCGGTCTCGGTCGCGCTCGCGCTCGCGATCACGGGAATCCCATTCGGGCGGATCGCGCTGTCTGTCAATGTCGGCATGACTGCTCGTTCTCCTCTGTGTATCTGGTCGCCGCAGATAGCGCTTGCTGCCTCGCTTCGGCTCCGAGTCTCCGTCGTCATCCCAGTCATCCCGGCCTCTGCCGCTCTGGTACCAATCTCGTTCTCGCTCTCTGTCCCTGTCTTTGTCCCTTGTGCGCTCATCGCGAAGCCGTCGCCGTCTCCGCGCGTCGCCTGCCGAAGTGGCATGGTCCTCCGAGTTTTCCGTGTCCACATCCGAAAAACTATGGTTGAGACGCGAAGGGCGAACTTGTTTCCGGCTTCTTCGTGATCCAACGGCCCCCGTGCCAGAGTTCTGCCTGGAACCCGACCGGGGCCGCTCAGAGGTCCGACCGTTGGGCAAAATATTGCTCACGGTTTCTGAAAGTCGGTCACGGAGAGTCCCCAATGGGCCGGTCCCATTCCGTCTCTTCACGTCCTCGAACCGAGCACTGCTCGATCCGTTGAACGCGCCTGGCGACGCCAAGTTTCCTGGAGTGCGGGCAAATCTTCGAATGGATGGTGGAGGCGGCGAAGTGGGATGCCGGTGGCGCTTGTCTATGTAGTCCTGTGCATGTTGTTGTTGTTGTTGTTGTTGTTGCTGCTGCTGCTGCTGTTCTTCTTCTTCCTCGGATGATGCGGATGACAGCCGTCTGGGATGGCTGTGTCGGCGGGCGTGACTTGATCTCGTCGTCCCGTGAGGGTCCAGGTAGATGGGGGAATAACCACGCGGTGTCGCCCCGTGTTCGGCGGCGTCGGGACGAGGTTTTGGTCCGTAATCGGAAAAGCTTCTTCGTCTCCCTCGATCGTCCGTAAACATACTCCGGCGACGGCGATCCGGAGACCGTTCAGTTCTGCGTTGGCTCGTATATTGTCGGTGCATGTGAGAATAACTTGGCCGTCCAAAGTTCTCGGCCTCCGCATGTTGCGGGCTGGGCGAAGATGTGGATGAGAATGGCTCTCGAACATGGACATAGGCAAATCTCGGCTCAGGTTTCTCATCATACGACGGAGATGGTTTCCGAGTCGACCCTTGGTCGTTGGAGGATGATGCCGTCGCCGCCGTCCACAACTTTTCTGCACAGACTTTGTGCCAACGATCAACCTCTTGATCTGCTTGTGTAGGGAAGCAAGAAACAGGTAGGTTTGGGGGGAAATCTTGACCGGTCTCGGGGTGTTTCAAATTCCAGTTCTTCACGGCGTACTGCAGGAACGGGACATGCTCCTCGGGTCCGAGAAGAACTTCAAGCGACTCCCATCTTGAGAACCCCCGAAAGGTAAGAGCCGGGATGGAAGGAGCCTCAAAGTCGTTTCCCGTGGGTTGAAGCGTATGCTGACAGCCAGTAACTTGCCAGATGTAGGAGATGGAGGAATGCGGCATGTCTACGAATAGAGCTACAGAAGTTATACAAGGGCCGTGTCAGCATAAAAGGATGATCCGTATAAATGTTCTTCTACGTCAACAACCACCTCAACCTCCCCTTTCTTTTTTTTTTTTTTTTTTTTTTTTTTTTTTTTT